>PVJD01009166.1:0-65501 GCA_004026545.1 Mormoops blainvillei | reverse complement strand
TTATTAATTCACTCTCTCTCAGCTCCTACCTGGCCGTGCGCCCCCTTCCCTGGGCCAGTTTGTGATGTGGGGGTTGGGACTCTGCAATCCACATTCCTGCTTTGCAGGCTGGAGCCCTATTAAGTCCCTAGAAGGGACCGCAGGGCTGGGGGAAGGAGGGGGAGGGGACTTTGCTCCTTGCTGTCTGCTTCCTGTGAGCATTTCTCCACCACCACTTCACTGCAGTGGCAGTGCCATCCCGTGACAGCAGCTGAATGCAGTCTGCAGATTTTTCAGCCCTTGTAGAGCCCCTTCACTACTCTCCCCTCAGAAACGCCAGGACCAGCCATCCTCAAAGATCTGAGTTTCACTCCATGGACACCTACTTCTGAGGGGCTAAGTTTTAAGAATTCCAGCCTCTTCTTTTTCTTTCCCTAGCCCCAGATGTGGATGCTGTTTCCTGTAGTTTCTTCTTCCCCATTTCCTTAAGTGTTTCCTTTTGCACTGCTTAGTGTCTTAGTCAACAATGTTAAACAATTATTTGTAGTTAAAGTACAGCAGGTCCTCGATAACATAATTTCATTCAACATCATTTTGTTATAATGTTGATGAAGCGGGGTTAGGAACTTAACTCTTGTTTGTATCAATTAGCCTGTGGTAAAACAGTTTTTCTTATATGTCATTACACTCAGAGCTGCAGCATCTATTGACGATGTTAAGGGAGAACTTATCATACTGGTGAGGTCTCTGCCACCTCACTGGACCCTGACTGACATACAGTCCGGCGAGTACCCAGCCTTTACAACACAAAAGATTTTCGGAAACCAGCTGAACAGTCCAACTGCTACAAAAGCCCACTGAGCACTCAAATAGGTGAATTTCCCTTTTTCTAGCCAAAGGTAACATCCTCCACAAAGTCATGAAATATATGTATAGTGCCTTGTCGCATCCAGTGATGTGCAAAATTAATACACATGTGGGTATTGTGCCAGCCAGTGCCGACCGCAGGAGACACGGAGGCCTCACAACCTGTCTTCGGCAGTGGGGCTCGGCGCTTCCTGGAGCTGAAGCTGCCCCTGCCTCCGACTGGCGTATCCAGTCCCTATTCCTGAGCTTTGTCTCCAGTACAGGGTTTGCTCCGGCTTGGCTTGGGGCCCAAAACCCCGTGCCAGCTTCCTTTCCTGGGCAGCTGGAACCTGGTCTTTCCACTTGCTCAGGCACTGCCTCAATCTCCATCAACTCCCCTGGAAAGAAAACTGCAGCCCAGAGATTCCTGCTGTCAAGACCCCCGCCCACTGCCTGAGTCCTCTGGATACCATGGTAGTCCAAATCTTAACATAAATTGAAGCCTAAGGCACTGAAGACAGGGATTCTTCAGCTGGGTCAATCCTTGCAGGGTCTTCAGGTCTCTGCTTATGCCCCTGTCCTTCCCGGCCCAAAGCTAGAAGCCCAGCAAGGCTGCCTACCCAGAGACACGCACAGTTTATGACAATTCATCCCCTTTAAACCAACGACTCTATCTGGAGGCACTGGGATCTGCAATGTGCGGCCATGAAAAAAATCACCCCCATATGACCCGTGTTGTTTAAAGATTTCCGGGGAACATGATGTGACTCTGGCAAGTATTTTTAACCGAGCAGACTTGGGGTGCGAAGGTTCTAGGCATGAGCAAGCACTGAATGAGGGGACACTGCCCCAAGAACAGGCCCACTCCCAAGCAGAGCCTTGCAGGTAACTGGGAAATAATACTCGGCTCACCTAAAAGCTGCACGCTCCTCCTCCTTAACCCATACCTTTCAGCTGCAAGAGTCTGCCAATACTATGATCATCTCTGCTGCCTTCCTTTGTCCCCAAGGGCCCTGAGGACAGGGCTTGGAATGAATGCTAGCATCTGCCTCAAATTTCTTTTTTGTTTCCTGATAATCTGATGTGTCATGCCACCTGTTTTGTACTTTTATTTTGGGAACACAGCCATGCCCGTTTATCTGCATGTTGTCTCTAGCTGCTTCCTCACTAGCAGGGCAGACGTAAGTAGTCACAACAGACACCATGTGGCCCACAAAGCCAAAAATAATCACTATCTGGCTGTTACAGAAAAAAAGTTTGCTGTCTCCTATTGATAGTCACTTTGGGATATATATTAACTATGTGAGGCATTAACTGGCTTGATTGTGGTAATCATCTGACAATCTATATGTACATCAAATCATCAGATTGCTTACCTTAAATATATAGCATTTTATTTGTCCATTAAACCTCAGTAAAGCTGGGGGGAAAAAAAACAGATGTAGTTTATTTCACTAAATCTCTATTATAGCTATCTGTTTTAGGAACATGGAGGGACATATAAAGCCAAAGGCCTAAATATAGCTGACCACATCTGAAGCCCTGAAAATTATTTCTCCTTATTATTTCTTAGCAATCAGAGATTGCACTGCCTACACACTGTTAAGAGTACTGTTAAGAACTCTAACATGTTATTTCATATGCTCTTCACAATCATAACACATATTAGTTATTCTATTTTTACAGATGGGGAAATATCCTCAGAGAACTTAAGTAACTTGAACAAGTTTATACAGCCAATCATCGGTGAAAGCAGGATACGAATCAGAAGGTAGTCTGTTACGAGTCTTCTGAAACCCTGGTGTGCAGAGAAGCTCCCTGGCAGGCCTTATGAAAATGTGGACTCTGATTCAGGAGGACCGGGATGGAGCCCGAGATTCTGCCTTCTTAGCAAGTTGCCGGTATGGTTTTCAGACCATGCCGAGCAGCAAGACAGTAATCACACCGCACCATGTTGAACGGATTCAATTGGAAAAGTTCCATCTTTCTAACTAGATCCAAGCTTGAATGAAAGAATCAGTGACCAGGCTTGGAAGGGACAATGTAATAACAGGAGCAGTAAGAATACCTAACATTTACTAACATGTTACTATGTGAGCTTGATGTGAATTGTGTCATTTTACCCTTGCAACCACCATAGGAGAGAAATATCATTTAACTCCATTTTACAACAGAGGAAACGGAGGCACAGAGTAGTTAGGTAACTTACTAATGTCACACAAATGGTAAGTAGAAATGTTGAAACTCAAATTTCAATCTATATAATACAGTCCTCTGCTCGTGATCACTAGGCTCTATGACATCGTATGCATGTCTTCGGGTACATAACAACGACAAATGCTGGCCCCATTTGTGAGTGCGTCATCAGCCCATCTTTCCCAGACACTCCTAGCTGGACTCACCAAAAGCTGTCTCTTCTACAAGGTCTGATCATGGCATGAAATTTATTAGCAGCCTTGGCCCACTTTCCAGGGGACAAGAATCGGTCTTGCTGTCATTGACATATAATCCGGTGTACCATATGGGCTCTGCCTCACGTAAGCCCCACCTCATTCATGGTGAAACAGTCTATACAACAAGCTTTCATCTTGTTCCCTTCTGCCCAACTCTCCAAAGTTACACTGGCAACAAAATCCCACCCTGAACGACAGCCTGCCTGGGTGCATTCATGACGCCTCACCAATTACTTGTTTCTGAGAGCTGAATGATCCCAAAGGCTCTCTGACTGTCAAGTTGTATGGAACCACAGTGGCCTCTCATAGCAGACATCTTGCACTAATAGCTGTGTCAATTACACCTATAGGGTCAGTACACCTTTATCTACCATGACACTGGACCTGGTCTAAGATAAACATGCACTTTGGACTCTGCACATTAGAAAGACTGGCTGTCTTTTGGAGTCATCCTCCAAGCTAGTTTCTCTGACCTCTGTCTCCCTTTCTCTCACCTGCTCCCTTTCCCCACCAGCCCATCCTTGAGAACCCCAACCTGTCTGAGGTAGGACATGCAAGCTGCAAAAATTTTCCAGGTTTTAACTCACAGCTGACATCCATGAAATCTGTGCCATTCCAAGAAGAGAATTCTCCTATCAAAGTGAGACGGTCTAGAAAATACCACTTGATGTTCTCCCCGAATGATCTGTATATAGCCACATACACGTTAATTAATTTTCTGCCATACTTCACTGGGGTTGCAATCTTTTTCAGCAAATTGAGACAGAGACTCCATAATGAGAACAAAACTATATCAAACACCATTTCAGCAAAAATTGAAAAATCAAAAGCCATGATATTTCTGAAGTAATAGTTATGTTGAAAAGAGTAAATGCCATCAAATGCATCTATTTGTCAAGTGCTATAATGAGACTGACCGATAAACAAGTTGCCAAATTAATCCACCCTTAAAGACTGTTGCCTTTTCTTCCATCAGTTTTCTACTCCTATCATTTAGGACTATCTGTACACTCCCAAAGAGAAGCTTTGGTAGTTGTTAACACTGTCATTTGTGTTTCTCTTCCCCTACAACAATTCTTACTGAAGACTTAAGTCACCTGCTATCTCCCTCAGTAGTAATGTACACTGCAAAGAACTGAGCATAAGCCCTTGTCCCAAATCCTCAGTTTGAATGGTTTTATCAACTACAAGCAGTTCCAAAGCCCCGGAGGAAGGTAATAAAAACTTCTGTCACACTGGATTGCCTTTTTTATCCCAGATTATCACAACTGAATATGTTTATTGGGAATGGTTTCTGTTTCTTGCCTTCCCCATGTTTCCCCAGCCTATTGTTAGTGGTCCTTAAGTGTAGTCAGGAAATCTGTTTCAATTTGCTTCGTGGAGCTCAAGAGTTAGGTATGTGACCTTGGAAAAAATAAGAAAATATCCATGCCTCAGTTCTTTCATTTGTAAACTGCATTGCTGTTAGAGGAGAAAATCCAATGATGAGATTAAATAACATATAAGAAAGGGAGCAAAGTACTTAGAAACCTAAGATTCATTGACCTCCATGTATTAGTTATTTCAACAATTTGTTTAGATGTAATTCACATACCATGCAATTCATGCACTTAAAGCGAACAATTCAATGGTTTTTAGCAAATTTACAGTTTTGAAGCCATCACCACCATTTAATTTTAGAACAATTCATTACCCCAAAAGAAACTCTATAGCAGTCACTACCCATTACCCATCCCACCTTATACCCCAGTACATTTCACCTGCCACTTTCTCTATGTATATTCGCCTATTCTGCACATTTCTGTAAATGGAATAATAAAATAGTGGTCTTTTGTGACTGGCTTCATTCACTTCACATAATGTTTTCCAGGCTGATCTATGGTACAGTATTTAACAATACCTCGGTCCTTTTTATTGCTGAATAGTAGTCCACTGTATGGATTTAACACATTTTATTTATCCTTCATCAATTTGGAAAATTTGGGTTATTTTCACTTTTTGAGTACCACTAATACTGCTGCCATTTACATCTATGTATGAATTTTTGTGTAAACACGTTTTTATTTCTCTTGAGGAGATTCCTACGAGTGGAATTTCTATCTCCTATGGTAACTTTATTTACTTCTTTATTTTTATGGTAACTTTACGTTTAACATTTTGAAACACAGCCAAAATGTTTTCCAAAGTGACTACACTATTTTACATCCCTACTAATACTTTACGAGGGTTCAGATTTCTCCATCGCACCCCCAGCAACACCTGCTGCTGCCTGCCTTTTTCATTGCAACCATCCTAGTTGATGTGAAATAGTTTCTCATTGTGGATTTGATTTCCCTTACCCTTAAGATCAAGACTTTTGAGCATCTTTTCATGTGTATTTTTCATGCAGATGTTAAAATTATTTTTAGAATTCCATTTTAATTTATCTTTAGTGCTTTCGAATGCATTGTTTTATGGCTTTTTAGTGGTTCTTCCAGGTATAATGTTACATATCCACGACTTATCACAGTCTACTGGTATCGTGATGAGGGGGAACCAAAAAAAGAGGAATTTATTTATAAAAAATTGTGTGCTTATTCTTACATGTTTAAACTCCAGTCACCTTCAAAGTACTCTCCATTTGAAACAATATATCTATTAAGACACTTTTTTCTACTGCTCAAAACAGGTTTTGAACCCATCAGTTTTGATGCCCTTTAAGTGCTTCTGCCATTTTTTGTTTCACCTCTTCCACATTGGCAACACGTTTTCCTTTGAGGACATTTTTCATCCGCAGAAACACAAAAAGTCACTTGGAGTGAAATCAGGTGAATAATGAGGGTGGGGCACGGGGGTCATGCCATTTTTGGTTAAAAACTGCTCAACACCCAGCGTGGTGTAGGAAGGTGCAGTTGTAAATCACCCATCATGAAATGGGCAAATGAACTGAGTCTTCGAAAAAAAATTCACTGAAGCTGAATGCAGTCTCTCACAACGTCGCCAGGTGGAACACTGATACAGATGGGTTCCTAAAACATTCCCCTAGCAGGGGAAGCCTGTAATACAAGGAGCCTACCTTCCAGAAGGTAATTCTAGTTTTTTTTGGGTCCCCCCACCTTGTATTTTACAATTTAATGAAGTATAGAAGCTTTGCCTTTTATATGTCCCTTCCCCCCACAATTATAATTGTTTTAACTACTACCTCTACTCATATTTAAAACCGTATCAGACATTGTTTTAATTTTGCTTCAATAGTCAAACGTAGTTTTAAAAGGTGAAGAAGGATACTCTGTTGTATTTACCCATATTTTACTGTTTCCTTTCCTCCTTCCTGATATTCCAAAGTTCCTCCTTTTATCATTCCCTTTCCATTCAGAGAGCATGCTATAGCCATTGTTTTAGGTTAGCTCTGCTAGCAATAAATTCTCTTTATTTTTCTTCATTTGACAATATCTTGATCTTAACTTCATCTCTGAAGGTATTTTCTCAGGATATGGAATTCTGGGTTTATCATAATTTTCATTCAGCATTTGAAAAATATTATGCCACTTCCTTCCAGCCTCCATGATTTCTCATGAGAAATCTGCTATCATTTGAGTTGGTGTTCACCTATAGGTAATGTGTAATTTCTATTTGCTTTCAAGAGTTTTTCACTGTCTTTAGATTTCGGAGCTTTGATTATGCAGTAGCTTGGCATGGCTTTGTTTGGGTTTATTGTGTTTGGGGTTTACTAATTTTCCTGAATCTGTAGGCTCATACCTTTCATGAATTTGGGAAACTTTTAGTGTTTATTCTGTTAAATATTTGTTCATACCCATATTTTTTCTCTTCTTCTGAAACCCCAATGACATGAATATTAGAGCTTTCGTTATTGTCCACAGGCCCCTTAGGCTATGTTATTTTAGTCTATTTTCTCTGTGTTGTTAAAGCTGGGTAACTGCTAATGTTCCATCTTCAAGTTTACTGTTTCATTCCTCTCTCATCTTCATTCTTTCGCTGAGCTCATGCAGGGAGATTATTTTGATTTTTGTGCTTCTCAGTCCTAAAATTTCTCTTTGGTTCTTCTGTATATCTTTCTACTTCTTGGTAAGAATTTTTGTCTCATTTGTTTCACATACGGCCATAACTGATCACTAACACTTTTTTTTTAATGACGGTTGCCTTTAAATGCTTTTCAGATAATTCCACAATCTGTTTTTTCTTAGTGTATGAATCTATTAAATTTTTTCTCATTTATCCTGGGTCTTGGTATCATGAGCAATTTTCAATTCTGTCTTAGACATTTTGTGTATTGTGGATTCTGGACATTATTTCAACCTATTTTCAGAAGGCCTCCACTGACACCCTGTGAGTAGGGGAGTCAGGCCCTACCTCATTACTGCCAGGAAGGTGTGGAAGTCCAAGGTCCCCATTCAAACTGAACATACACTGTGGAGAAAGTGAAATATGCCTGATTACTGCTAGGTAAGGGGAGAAGCCCAGATTCCCCATGTGGTTGCTACTGACATGATGGTGCAAGGGGAACGTGTAGAGGGCATCTCATTACCTCTGGGCAGTGCTGAAAACATAGTCCTGGAGACCTAGGCTCTTTGGACATTACCCCAATGGGGAGCCACAGGGGTATCTCATTACCGGTGAATGAGGGTAGAAATCTAGGTCCCATATTTGGCTTCTGTTGATAGGGCCATGGGATATGCACTGTGTGTTTTGTTTGTTTGTTTTGTGTTTGTTTGTTTGTTTGCTTTCTGTGATATGTGAGTAGGGAAGTTATTATCCAAAAAATTTCTTTCTTCCTAGACTGATCCCTGACCCCTTTCTGGTCCTTTGGCTTAAAAGAACAGGTTTTTCTTGAGGCTTCATTTTTGACCATGACTGTGGGTGTTTCGGAGTTGCAGGCTTCTGTAGCACCCGATCACAGATAATATAAGGGAGGTAAAAAGAAGACCAGGGAACTCACGATTTTGTCATTTCCTCAAGTTTGAAAGTCCTTTGCTGGTCTGCCTTCTTCTCTCCAGGTTTTAGAGTCTCCTTCTTTGTTATATACAAAATAAATAAGTAGGATGAATAGGGGGAAATGTGCCTGTACCATCTTGTCCAGAATCTGAAGTCTCCCCTTTTTGCTTTAAAAAAATATATGGTCACTAGAAAATTTAAAATTGCATCTGTGACACATCATGTTTCTATTAGACGGAGCTTCTGTGCACCTTAGCTTTCTCACGTGCAAATGAGAGGGTTGAGGAAAGATGCTTTCCAAAGACAGTCCTTTCCACCTCTAAAATCCCAGGGTTCCACGGATTATTGTTTGGCTTCTGTGTGTAATGCAAATGATGTAGATAATACTGTTGTTCTTTCCACTTACGTACCTCATAGCTATCAGAAATGAAATAGTCTTCAAAAGCTTTTTGGATACCTCAAAATAGAGCCAAGGGATAATTGAAGGTTATTACTTTTAAATGAATGTCAATATGTTAAATTTTCCATCGGAAATAGCTGATAAGTAAGAATTTCTCCAAAGGAGCTTATTGCAGGTGCTAATCAGCTCACAATATATTTTTTTTACTATTTGTGCTGAAAGGAGAATTAATTACCTCAATAGCCTCACTTCTTTATATACCTAAAAAAATGCATCCTCCCACTCTGTGGAGAATAAACTGAATTTGATAGAGAAAGGTTTAACGGGTAGCTAAAAATAGCACTGTAATCTTTTTTAAAAAATTTATTTATTTTTAGAGAGAGGGAAAGGAAGAGGGAGAAACCTGAATGTGTGGTTGTCTCTCATGCGCCCCCTACTGGATACCCGGTCTGTAATCCAGCCATGTGCCCTGACTGGGATTTGAACCAGTGACCGTTTCATTCACAGGCCAGTGCTCAATCCACTGGGCCACAGCCAGGGCGCATTGTAATCTTGAATGAACTCCCAGTACTCCCTCTCCCTCCTTCTAAGAAGACTTTCCTTTTCTGAAACTACTAATGAATGGTTCTTGTTTCCTTGTGATTCTCTCCCACATATTTTGTTTTTCTCCTCCCACATATTTTGAAAGAATATTAAAGTTAATTTCCTTTCAATATTCATGATAATTAGTATTGAAATCCACTGGCTCCTTCACAGAACAATCCTAGTAAGTTGGCCATGAAATCCTTATTTCCTAGAAGCCTTGTTTAAAAATTAAGATGGTACCTTTCAGCTTTCGGTATAAGCTGTAAAGTTCTCGCTCCCCAGCATACAAAGTTCCCCAGTGGTCCAGTTGTCTCTTATCCTAATTGTTTCAGTTGCAATATGTGTTTCTCCATTACTCAACAAAAAGGGCCTTCCTGAAAATCATTGATGATTTCCTTCTCCCACATTCAGTAGTCCATTCACCAGGCCTTCTCAAAGTGTTCTCTTCCCTAATTTCATAGTATAATGCTCTCTTCTGATTCTATTAAATATTGCTTGTTTCTTCACTTGGCTTCCTGACCTTCTCTTCTTATTATCTAATAATATGAATTCTCTGATTCCTTAAGCTATTCCTAAACTTCTTTTGTTACTCTATTTCTTGGGAAGAATATCCATTCTCAGTTTCGACTACAGCTTCTATGCTGATTATCCTTATATCTTGCTCTTGTCTTCTCATCTGAACTACAGTCCCAAATCTCCAGTCCTGCTTGGCATTCCTACTTGTATGTCTCCGTCACACCACAAACTAGACATGTGTGAAACCAAACTCCTTTGCCTTACAAATAACTTCCCCTCCACCTTCCTTGTCAAATGGCTCCAATATTCTTTGCCTCAGTGAGTCTCCAAAGCTGTACACTTGAGTTAGCTTTGATTAAACGCCCCTTTGATTCCATCTCCAGAATCAGGCACCAAATGCAGCATGGCTTCCCCTGCAAACAGGAGTGCAGTAGAGGGGGAACGGCCTAGGAGCACATTAGGCTCGTGTTGAAATTTAGCTAAGTTATTTACCATACCTTTGCGTGAACTTGGGTATATTATGTAACATCTATCAGTTTCAGTGTTTTCACATGAAGAACGAGAAAAATACTTATCTGGAGTTGTGTGATGATTAAATGAAATAATTTAATAACTGCATTTTAAATGTATGTCATATGGTAGGGCTAAAAAATATGGTCATGGCTACCTGGGTCCCTTCCCTTCCTAGCTGTTCCTTTCTCTGAGTTAGCACCACCACAGTGTTGAAGTCTCCCAGCCTAATGTATTTAAAATGCCATAAACACAGTCCCGTTCTTTACTTCGCTGCGTCTCGCTTTCTGCCTATGGTCCTGCTTCCCTAATTAACGCTGGCAGTGCCACCTGACTCCTTTACTCAAGGTTCACTCCCTTTCTTTGGCATATTCATTTGAAACTTCTTTGCTTGTCTTTAGGGCTCCTAATAGTTCCTTCTTCCTTTCCATTGACCCAGACTATTTTTCTCCATTTCCTCTTTCTCCATAACCTGGGTCGTTCGTCCTAGTCCTCCAGGTTGCCCTCATCTCTGTCCCAAGGCCACATTGGTTTCTTCCCCTGCAATTTTGTCATCCTCCTTTCTCTAATTTCACACCTCCTAGTGACAGATCAGGCTTACAGCCCTTATAGATCTTTGCCTCAACTCTCCAGCCTCCCAGACCTCCCTCCAGCCCTTCACGCCTGCCATCATGATTAATACCTAATAGTACTCTGAATTGTGTGTAATTTCTAATGTGCTAGATGAGTGCTTGTAATTTCTTTGGTTTCACATACCAGTAATATTTCAAAACCAAATCTGGTTATTGGTATTAGTTTTACTTCATTTGCTGTAGTAAAGATCTTTGAAAATCATCTATTGTCCACATTTTACTTTTAAAAGAATATTTTATAGAAATAGAAGAGCATGATGTTAGAATTAAAAAGTTTACATTGAATAAATCTAAATTCATTTTTTAAGTCTTTTGTTATCCTTATTCTTTTCATTTTGATGTGGACCAGCAGAAATTATCAGGGAAATTCTTAGACAGGCATTTGGGAACCTCCATAATTGTCTCTATGTACCTATTGTTTCTGTAACATGGGCAATTGGGACTTACAGAGTCCCTACTATGAACCAAGTAGTGTAACTATGTGTTTGCATCTGTGCGTATGAGATAGATATTAGTGTGTCATTCTATAGACAGCAGAGCCAAGGCATAAGAAGCTTGAAACTTGCTGCAAAAATCCACAACCCAAGTTTAATCATGAGAAACTATATCAGGCATACCTAATTGAAAGGACATTATGTACAAGATACCTGACAACTACTCCCCCAAACTGGCAAGGTTATGAAAAATAAGGGAAGACTGAGAAACTGTTACAAACCATTTATGACAACTAAATGCAATGCAATGTCCAAGAATGAATCCTGGAACACAAAAAAATACATTAATGTAAAACAGGTGGTATAAAGTCTAGAGATTAGTTAATACTGATACACCAATGTTGATTTCTTATTATTTCACAAATGAACCATGGTAGTGTGAGATAAGGCTGGAGAAAACAAACTGGTTGAAGTACATATGGGAACCCCTTGTACTATCTGTGCATCTTTTCTATAAATCTAAAATTATTCCATATAAAAAGTTTAATTAAAATATTAAAGAGATTCTACTGGCAAATTCCTTTGGAAACTTTGGGTTAAATAATACCCAAACTGAGTTTCTCAATTCCTATAATTATCAGTTTTCTTGAGATACCTAATATACAAAAGAGATATAGGATATCATGTTTACTAACACATTTGGCCAGTAACCTTTTCTTTCTTCAAAAAGCAGCTTTCCAGAAAAATACTAACACAGAGAAGGTTTTTCTCAATGTTTCACTGACTTCTACTCAATATCTGACCTTGTCCAAATTTTACCAGCAACTTTTGCTGAAGAGAGAAAGATGCCATGAACATGTAATTGGCAAAAGACTTAAAACTGGAAGATACTCTGATGAATGAGAAAATCAGCATTAAAGGTATATTAATAGGCTGTTTCAACTGACTAAAGTTAACAGGATGACTATAAAATGATAAATATATAGCCTACTTTTAGTTAATCAAAGTAAAAATAAAAAGTCAACCATGTAAGTATAGGATGAGGAAGAATGGACTCAATGCCTATCATGTTCTTGTGAGGAGTAGCTGTGTGTCTTAAGTCCTTAGGCAGAGTTAGTAGAGTTGTCATACTTAGTGAAGAGGACCTATATAATCAAGTTAAGGTTTCTGCTGATTTGTTTTGTTTAATTCTATGTGCCATATCACAGAAGGTCCTCAGTCACCATTTCCAAAGGAAAAGGAACAGGGGTCTATGTATCTAGGACACCATATCATATCAAGAAACGTTTTTAAAAAGTAGGAATTTAACCCTGATGAACGGATACGGGATTTGACACTGGCCCTAACATATACAAGGATACAAGGAGAATCAAACGTATTCTGTGTAACTTCAGAAGTCAGAAAGAGGACCGAAGGAAATGAAAGGTGGCATACTTTAGTTCAACATCATCTTTGTACCATTAAACTGCCTTATAACGGAATGGCTATCCTTGAAGGAAAGTGAACTCCTAGCCTCTGAGATCGTGTAAAGAGAAGCTGGATATCCACTTGCCCAGATTGCTGACAAGATGTCTTCTACCTTGCACCTAATACACGACTTCTACGTATCCTTCCAGTCCTAAGATCTGTGAATCTACAAAACCACAGGGAAGGAAAAAAATTAAGAGGTACTGAGAAAACTGGCAAACTACTGAAAACACTTCTTTAGGTACCTTAGACTCACTATACTTCTCTTTTAAACAGCTTCCCTGAAACAATATCTAGAAACTGCCTGAACAAATGCTGGAGTTTAGCCAAAGAATCAGTGCCAAAGTGCCAACCCCAAGTGTGTACCTAACAGACTTCTGATGATATAATTTAAGTTACAGTGGAGGAGAGGAAATTGAATTTATCTAGACCAAGTATTGTTACGCAGAAAGAAACTTACTGAAACAAACACGTTGATTTTTTAAATCCACTATTTTTTCCTCCTATTGAAATAATTACCTTATTAAAAAAAAAAGAAAAACTCTATGTATACCTTCAAGCCCTCCTTAAGAGTCTGCTCCCAAGCTGAGCCAGAACTAGTATGTGGTGAGTGATCAAGGCCCCTACGACACCCATGTTAGGAAACACTCACTCTCAAGGTCCGATGAAGGTTTATAGGCTCAGCCTGAGAGTGAGTGTCACTTTAAATTTCTTCAAAGATGCCTGCTCACCTCACCCTAGCGCCAGACCTGTGATTGGTCAGGTCATCAAAGCCCCTCTTGACATCACAGTGAATGGTTCCCTAGTAACGGTAATGCTATATAGCTACCTACTCAAGGCACAGTTCAGGCTGCGGCTCAAGAGCCTAAAGAGAAAGTGGCCTCAGGTCACATCTCCTGAACCAAGGTAGGCGAGGAGAGGTCTGTACGAACTTTTAACATGCCACAATGAACTCTTAACTTGCCACAATGGCTTGGGCCCCAGGGAGGAAGAGGGCGGACCCCACTCTAAGCGAATTCAGGGCCGGCAGGGCCAGCAAGGACGACAACGGCGGCCAAGATGGCGGCAGCAGAGGTGGCGGAGGCGGCAGAGGTGGTGGAGGCGGTGGAGGCAGAGGCGGCCGAGGCAGAGGTGGCGGAGGCGGCAGAGGTGGCGGAGGCGGCGGAGGCAGAGGTGGCGGAGGTGGCGGAGGCAGTGGAAGCAGAGGCGGCAGAGGTGAGGATTGGGCTGGCCCCTCCAGCCACCTGGAGCCTAGGGCCACTGGCCCCCGAGAACCTGCACTTGCCTTTAAAATAAAAAACAGTATGATTGGTGCAGTGATTGGTCATGGCGGATTAAAAATAAGGGACATCCAGAGTGTGACAAACACCAAAATACAGATCATTAGGGGTGATACCGACGCAGAGGTAAAAATTTTTGGCAGCAAGGAGATGAAAGCAAAGGCCAAAGCAGCCATAGAAACTGTTGTTAAAAAACAAGACAGAAGCTACAATTCAGAACACAGTGTTGATAATGCTGCATCCCGACCCTCTGCTGGGAGAGACTTAACCACGGATAACGCTGCTAGAGAAGTTCGGCCATTGATAGACTGGGATCAAATTAAGGCAGAAGTTGCAGACTGGGGAAAAAGAAAATGGAGAGATTTACCACCAATTATAAAGAACTTTTACACAGAATCCGAAGGAACAAGTTCATTGTCTCAGGTGGAGGTAGACATTTGGAGAAAGGAAAATTTCAATGTAATGTGTGATGACTTGAAAGTTGGTGAGAAACGTTCTATCCCCAACCCAACTTGTAAATTTGAAGATGCTTTCCAGGATTATCCTGATTTGATGAAAAACATTAAAAAAGCAGGATTTGAAAAGCCAACGCCAATTCAATCACAGGCATGGCCAATTATTCTACAAGGAATAGATCTTATAGGAATTGCCCAAACTGGAACAGGCAAAACACTGTCTTATTTGTTGCCTGGGTTTATTCACATCAGTTCTCAACAAACACGAAGAAGACAAAGGAATAGTCCTGGCATGCTAGTCCTTACACCAACAAGAGAATTAGCTCTCCAGGTGGAAAGTGAATGTTCTAAGTATTCATATAAAAATCTTAAAAGTATTTGTATTTATGGTGGTGGCAACAGAAAAGAACAAGTAAAAAACATTGCCAAAGGCATAGACATCATTATTGCAACTCCCGGGCGACTGAATGATCTGCAAATGAGTAACATTGTCGACCTAAGAAGCATCACCTACTTAGTCTTAGATGAAGCTGATAAAATGCTAGATCTGGGATTCGAACCACAGATAATGAAGATTTTATTAGATGTGCGCCCAGACCGACAGACTGTTATGACAAGTGCAACTTGGCCAGATACCATTCGTCGACTTGCACAATCTTATTTGAAAGAGCCAATGATTGTTTATGTTGGTTCTCTGGACTTGGTTGCTGTCAATACAGTGAAGCAAAATATAATTGTTACCACAGAAGACGAAAAACAATCTCTTCTCCAAGAATTCCTACAGAGTATGTCACCCAGAGACAAAGTCATCGTGTTTGTCAGCAGGAAACTTGTTGCTGATGACTTATCTAGCAATTTAAGCATCCAAGGTCTATCTGTACAATCGCTGCATGGAAACAGAGAACAGTGGGACCGTGAGCAAGCATTGGATGACTTTAAAAGTGGAAGAGTGAAAATACTGATTGCTACTGATTTAGCATCCCGAGGTCTTGATGTTAATGATGTCACACACGTATATAATTACGATTTCCCAAAGAATATTGAAGAATATGTACACAGAGTAGGACGTACTGGAAGAGCAGGGAAGACTGGCACATCCATTACCCTTGTAACTGAAAACGATCGGAAGTTTGTCCCTGAATTGATTCAAATTTTGGAAAGAGCCAATCAAAGTATCCCTGAAGATCTTGTAACAATGGCTAAACAATACAGGAGAGTGAACAAATAAAGGACACAGGAGAAAAATCGAATATATCTCAAAGAAAACCCAAGGAGACTTATTTAGATCTACATTGAAAGCAGTTGTATGAGGCATCTGGAAGATTCAAGATATAAAGATATGCAGTATCCAAGATACATAAGGAAGTATTGGAAAGACACTGGCAGTTTGAAGACAACTACTTCTTAAACAATACCATTAAGCTTTCAATACTGTGTACTCTCCTTAATAAAATCAACAGTATTTTGAAAATGAGTGAGTGAGAGATTATGTGGGGGGAAAATAGATGTTATGTGTTGGTTAAAGTTTAGATTCTATTCTAGCCTGCCATGTGTATATCTGTGTCTTCTCTAAAGAGTTGGTAGTAGATAACAATAGTGCTTTCCTTGCTTTAAAATGGTTGTACTGAATTGAAACAGAGTTTTTATCAAGCTTGTCCCAGTCAAAATATTCCATTTTCACCCAGTGGTCAGTGCCACAACAATTCCTAAAAATATCTCCACTATAATTCCCTAATTATTTTAATTCCTAAGAAAATAACTGCTAGCCCTGGCTGGTGTGGCTCCCTGGACTGAGTGCCAGCCTGCAAACTAAAGGGTCACCAGTTTGATTCTCAGTCAGGGCACATACCTGGGTTGCAGGCCAGGTCCCCAGTTGGGGGCACGTGAGAGGTAACCACACATTGATGTTTCCCTCTCTCTTCCCTTTCTACCCTCTCTAAAAATAAATAAATATTTTTAAAAAAGAACTACTAAATCTAGAAGATTCCAAAATTCTTTTTTTTTATAGATGTGACTAACAGAGCAGGGTGTGTGACTCAGTGGGAAGCAGATCCTCATACAAACTCTGTTACTAACCATTGGTTAAAGATTTGGGGGAGGTCACTTGCCTTTGCAGGTCCCACTTTCTTCACTAGTAAATTTGGATGGTTGTATTAAGTAATTTTGGGGTCCCCTTGATCTCTAAATTCTATGATATTATAACCAAAATCATGTACCCCAGCCTTATATCAACACTTTATTTTCTAATCTAGGGAAAAAGCACATCCTTGTGTAGCAAACTGAACAATGAAGCCCTTTTTAATAACCAGAATAGTGCATTCTGCTTTTCTATTGATTTTTGTGATGTGACTCGCAGGTTGTCTATTTTCTTTTCATCAGATTTTATTTTTCAATTTGTCTTGAAAAGGTCAAAACCACATATATACTTCAGGGGGAGAAACATGAAAGAAAAATATATCTTATATACTGGGAAAAACAGTAAAAACAATCAAATGACATTTTTGCCATAGGAACCAATTTTAGCAAAACTCCTAATTTATAATTCTGTCTCTTATGCCTTCTTAGATGCAACATGCATCTTCTCGTTTTGCAAAAAGAAGTCCCACAATGATGCTAAATTGTAAAATTCTGTGTTTTTTGAGAACATTAGAATTAATCAAGCCTTAATATTTCTGGCAAAATAAAAAATTAATGCAAGAATCTTTTTTTTTCCAGCATGCCTCAGCTGTAACCACAACAAGGAAGTCAGAAATTAAGTGAAAGAGAGAGGCAGACACTCTTAAGTATAGGTGTTTGAGGTTTAAAGTCTGGCTTCAAAGGTTCTTTATATAGGCCTCAATATCGCTTGATAAAATTAATGACAATGGTTAACATTTCTGAGTGCTTTAGCTTATAATCTGTAATCTTTATTTAAAAACTCACTCAAAAGGCAACCTTATCCCCTTTTCGCAGAGGATGAAACAAGGAGGGAGGAACTTACCTGCCTAAGGTGCAAGGCGATATGCTTGTCTTGAGGGTGCCCACATGTTCAGATTTAGTGAAGCGGGGGGTCTGCGCAAATTCACTCTAATGCAAAGCAGTCTGTAGCCTAACCTGTGTCAGAAGCTCAAATGGTCTATTGCTGTTCACTCAGAGGAGAAATGATGAATGTTTAGCAAGTTGGAGTATATGTTATTTGCCAGAACTACTCCTAGGGGCAATGCTGTATTTGCGAGGGAGAAAAAATGTAACAATTAAGCCACTTGAGATAGACGGTGAGGTTCCTCAATCACGTTCAAGGAACAACAACAACGACAAAAATTATCACTCAGTGTCTATGAGTAAGAGAAGGAGAGAAACACACATTTCTTCTAAAAGAAAAGGCAGAAAAGAACTACTGTAGGGGGATATGTGAGTGAAGGTAGAACACTGGCTCTCAACCAGGGGTACTTTCTGCCCCTCCCCTCCAGATGCTTAACAACATGTGGAGACAGTACTGGTTTGTTCAACTACGGGGGATGGAGATGAGGGAGCGGCAAGGTGCTACTGGGACTTAGCAGCGAGAGACCAAGGATGCTGCTAGCCCCACGCAACAAAGAATTATTAGGCCCAAAACATCAATAGTGCTTAGACGGAGAATCCATGAGAGGGCGGTGGCAAAACAAAACTAAGTGCAGAGTAACCAAGAAACGGCTTCAGAGGAAAAAAATAGAGGATTTAAAAATTACATCTTGTGGGGTATGCAGAATAAAAGCCTACAGCCCCCCATCCTTAATTTCGTCTATGTCAGTGGTTCTCCGCCAGGGCCGATTTTACCAGTGTCCAGAGACGGATTTGTCTGTCACAACTCAGGGGAGGCGTGTTGGCATACCCTGGGACGAGCCCAGTGGTGCTGTCAAACACCGAAGAATGCACAGGAAAACCCCTCAAAGTGAATAATTATGTGGAGGTCAGTATTGCTATAGTTGAGAAACCGTGCAATAGATTAAGCACAACACACTCTGCAACCCAAATTCAATTG
The DNA here is from genome assembly GCA_004026545.1 of Mormoops blainvillei. Classification (NCBI taxonomy): domain Eukaryota; kingdom Metazoa; phylum Chordata; class Mammalia; order Chiroptera; family Mormoopidae; genus Mormoops; species Mormoops blainvillei. The sequence continues at coordinate 47,012 of PVJD01009166.1, read as the reverse complement.
CAGAGAAACCAAGAAGGAAGTTCAGTGAGGAAAACAAAAGGAGGATATTTCTTTCTTATGTACTGCTCTATGTAAAACCCTCCACCAACTTTCCTGTCTTTGTTCCCTACATCAATGAGTTGCAGAGTTCATTTTACCTTCTAGGAGACATTTGGCAATGTCTGTTGACCTTTTTGGTTGTCCTATAGAGGCGACAGGATTGCTACTAGCATCTAGCAGTTGGTTGAGGTCACTGATAAACATCTTATAATGCATAGGACAGCACCCTACGAGAATGGATTTTTCAACCCAAAATGTCTATAGTATTGAGGTCAAGAAACTGTGATTTAGACTGATCAACAAAGTTTTTGTGAGTGAACTGCTTTTTAGAAACTCAAAGAAATACTGAGTTCTGCATCCAAATTAGAACACTGTGACAGCAGGTCACCAAGCATGCTTTGACACAGGAGACAAAGTATGAGGATTCAGCTGACCTCAGAGTTATTGCTATAAAATGCTTAGCATGGTGACTTGCACTCCGTAGACACCCAACAAACATTAGATCCCTTCTGCCCTACCTCTCCCATCACCCATTATATAATGCTTGGTGACAATTCTGGAAGTTGTTACTCACATTCTTTCCCCCACTTGTAATGACCTTTATTCTTCCTCTCTGCCTGGTCAAATCAGATTCAACAGTCTGGGTCCAGCCTGAGTGCCACATCTTCCCTAAGATCCCATCTGCTCTCCATTTCAAAGCTTCCGTAGGTCCTATTATCTACCGATAATGTTGACATCTGTGCAGTACTAGTTTGCATTCCTACAGAGACAATTTTGAAAACTTCAAATCAATTGAGAGAAACTGCACTATCGAATACTTAAATACATTATCAAAACATAACAGTTAAAACGGTATTATCCTGCATGATTGACAAATCAGAGGAGAACCGTCCAGCGCTATTTCTGTATAAAAACCTGTATACAATAAAAGTAGAATTTTTAAATTCAATGAAGAAAGAAAAGACTATTCCAAAACAAGTTTAAAAATTTATAAACTACATAATACATACACATACACATACCAGGACAATTGATTAACCATAAAACTCCCATTTAAAAATCCCCACTAGAGTCTTGTTTTTTATAAAAAATAAAAAAACTTGAAGCTCATACAGGAAAATAATTTCTGATATCAAAGTGGAATATATTTTAAACACAAGCACCCACAAAAAATTTAAAGATAAATATTAATAGGTTTAGCAATGTAACAATGAAATGTTAAAAATAGCATAAAATGCTAAGGAAACACCAGAAAAGTAATCTAAAATATATGATTGACATTTATATTTCCATTTAATATAGAAATATAAATTTATATTTAATATACAGTTATTTATATTTAATATACAGGTATTTTTACAAAGAAAAAATTTTTAAAATTCCAAAATAGATATATGGGTAGAAATGTGAATGGCAATTCACCAAACGGACAAACATGTTAACAATAAACATGTGAAAAGTGCTTAACTTCGTAGTCAAAGGAATGAAAATTAACCCAATGGTATAACTTTTTTTAATAGTAAATTTGCTGTGATTAGGGAAATAAATATTAATAAGCTATATTTTGGTAAAATTATATTCCTCAGAAGGACAATTCAGATTATATATAACATTGCTATATGTTTAACAGACTTGGACCCGGTAATATCAGTTCCAGACATTTACCTTAAGCAGATAGTCATATACACATACCAAGATGTGCATATATACAAGGCTATTTATCATAGGGTTGCTAAAAATAATGATATTTTAGGGAAAAAATCCTCAATGTTCAATGATAGGGTATTAGTTAAATAAATTGCAGCATATCTATTTCTGATTTGGAATAGCAGAAATCAAGTTCTTAAAGAATAATTAAACATATGAGGGAAATTCATTTATGAAATCACCTTTTTGTTTCTAAAAAATTACATCAGTCCATACATCCATACAGAAAATAAACAAGTGAGATGGACACACACAGACACGCATTAATCATGGCCACAGTTTTCTACATTATGTAATTAGAGGTGTTTTATTTTTTATTTATTCTTTATTGAATTTGCTGGGGTGATATTGGTGAATAAAATTATATAGGTGTCAGGTGTACAATTCTATAACACATCATCTATATTTTGTATTGTGTGTTCACCACCGCAAGCCAAGGCTCCTTCCATAACCATTTATCCCCCACTTTACCCTCTGCTGCCTCCCCACCCCCATGCCCTTTTCCCTCTGGTAATCACCGTAGCGTTGTCTTTGTCTATGCATCTACTAATGGACACTTGGGCTGCTTCCAAATCTTGGATATTGTAAATAATGCTGCAATGAACATAGGGGTGCATGTAGGAGTAGTTTTTTGAATCAGCATTTCAGGATTCTTAGGATATATTCCCAGAAGTGAGGTCGCTGGGTCAAAGTCAGTTCCATGTTTAGTTTTCTGAGGAAACTCCACACTGCTTTCCACAGTGGTCGCACCCGTCTGCATTCCTGCCGACAGACAGTGCATGAGGGCTCCCTCTTCTCTACATACTTGCCAATGCTTATTGTTTGTTGATTTATTGATGGTGGCCATTCTGACAGGTGAGAGGTAATATCTCCTTGTGGTTTTAACGTGCATTTCTCTGATGATTAGTGGCGTTCAGCATCTTTTAATACATCTATGGGCCATCTGTATGTCCTCTTTGGAGAAGTGTCTATTCAGGTTCTTTGCCCATTTTTTAATTGGATTAAAAAATGAGGCAGTGAATTATTCATTATTGAGAAGAGGTTCCAATGAGGTGTACTCGAGGATGAGAGTTGACTCTAACAAGCAAATTAAGTTCTTCCCCTAGATGTTTTTTTAATGGGGACACTAAAAATACAGGATTCTATAGGGAATTGCTGTAATTTTATAACAAATTGAAAGCATATAAAACAAGCCTAGCTTTTGAACACTCAGCAGCAATTACAGGAAGAAGCAGAAGGAGAAACCAGCAGAGTAGAAAACGTGAAGACACCCAGTATCAAGGTCATCTGAACCAATAGCTTTAACAGCATTCACACTTGGCTGCACCTGGAGTACATCACCGGCTCTGACAGATTTGAAATGTAGCCGACCACAGAACTTCTTACAATCGACAACATAGCGGGCTCAGGGTGAATGATTCTACCTAATGGAGATACATAGCCAAAAGCAGTGGGAATATTCTCTTGAACACAAGGAAATTTTTAAAAATCTTTTCACACAGAAGGGGAAAAAGGAGAGAGGAATTGATGGGCCATTTTTGTTTTTCTGAGCTTGAAAATCCAATTAAAAATTTAAAAAGCAGAGAGTAAGTACTTTCTAAGAGAATATTGACAAAGTCAGCCAAACATGACTCTCCCCTACCTCCCTTCCTATAAACCCAAACGCCCTACCCTTAATAAAAAAAACAAAGGTAATTCAGGGTTTCCTGGGGTATTGATTGAACAAAAATCTATTGGAAAACTGGAAGGGCTGGTCCTCTGTCCTTACGCTGACTCCTCCGCTTCTCTTCCCAAGTGCTGCTGACGCTGTCCAGTGCCACTAAACTCCAGTAGCCGCTGGAGTGCCTCCTCGCCTGGCACACAAACAATAGTGAAAGCCTTGTACTGCTTTCCCACCACATCCAAATGTTACTCTTCAGGCCCCTTCTCCTACTGCAAACCTCTGTTTTCTTCTAGACCCTCCAACAGGGTAAAATCTCTACAATGATGTTTACCAGCTTAAATAAAGCCCATCCAATCATTTAAAGCTTGCAATCTGTGGTGAAGTTTCAGCAATAAGTACCCTGATGTGTTTTGGGTTCCTAATTAAAATTGCAATTTGGAACCCATTTCTCATATTCAGCAAAATTCTTTTGAAGCCTGAACGAATTGGTTTTAGGTTTCTGTGCTGGGAGGACCCACATGCTATTTTAAGTAAATGTTTTCATTTTCTTTGGAACCAATAAACGTTGCTTTTTCACATCTCTTCCGAGCATTTATGCTTTGGTTCCGTTTGCAGGCCCTTCGTACGCCACACACTCCTTCATGGTGCCTGCCCATGAAGCACCATATGACATTCCATTTTAATTTTACCCTTTCATGGATAAGAGAGTGTGAAATGATGTTTAACTAAAGGGAATAAGCATTTCTGCTTCTGGGAAAGACTGTCATCCTCCCCCCTTCTACGGTACACACACACACACACACACACACACACACACAGAGAGAGAGAGAGAGAGAGAGAAACATTCAGTTCTGTTGAGAGCACCCAGTCTGCCTGACCACTGCGCCTCCTCCAGAGTACACTCTGTCACTTGTAGCTCAGAACGCCATGTACGGTACACAAATTTAGCCACACATACTGTTCCTGTTGATGATACATCTGGTAAGGGATTAATATCCAAAATTTATAAAGAATTTATAAAACTCAACACCAAAACAAAAATCCAACTTAAAAATGGGCAAAGGACCTGAATAGACGCTTCTCCAAAGAGGACATACAGATGGCCAAGAGACATATGAAAAGATGCTCAAGGTCAGTAATCATCAGAGAAATGCAAATTAAAACCACAATGAGATATCACCTCACACCTGTCAGAATAGATATTATCAATAAATCAACAAACATAAGTACTGGCAAGGATGTGGAAAAAAGGGAACCCTCGTGTGCTGTCGCTGGAAATGCGGATTGGTGCAGCCACTGTGGAAAGCAGTAGGAAGGTTCTTAAAAAATTAAAAATGGAACTGCCTTATGGCCCAGCAATTCCACTTCTGGGAACATATCCAAATAAACCCAAACACTAATTTGAAGAAATATATACACCCCTATGTTCACTGCTGCATTATTTACAATAGTCAAGATATGGAAGCAGCCCAAGTGCCCATCGGTAGACAAGTGGATTAAAAAAAGTGGTGGTACATTTACACAATGAACTATTACTTGGCCAAAGAAAAGAATGAAATCTTACCAGTTGCAACAGCATGGATGGACCTAGAGGGTATTATGCTAAGGAAAATAAGTCAGGGAAACACAAATACCGTATGATTTCATTTATATGTAGAATTTAAAGAACAATATAAACAAACAGAACAGAAACAGACTCATGATACAGAGAACAGACTGACGGTTGCCAGATGGGAGAAGGGTTGAAAGCTGGAAGAAAAATGTGAAGTGATTAAGAAGTATAAATTGGTAGTCGCAAGACAGTCATGGGGATGTAAAGTACAGCACAGGGAATAGAGTCAATAATGCTGAAATAAGTATCTATGATGCCAGGTGGGTACTGGAACTAACTTTTTAAAGTATATGACTGTCTAACCACTATGCTGTACACCTGAAACTAACATGAAATAATACTGAATGTATGCTGTGAATGAAAAAATTTTTTTAAAGATAAAAAAGAAAATAAAATTAAAGTAACATAACTCATATTACTTAAATTCAGCTGGCCCCAAAACAGTTTTATATGAAACATAGTCATTGTCATATTATCATATTTAGAAATTTATATATTGTCACTAAAAATATATGTTGAGCTTTACACTTGTGATTTGGGTAAGACAAGGCTGTTTCTTGGCTCTACTCTTCATATCACCCTAAACCACAAAGAAATCGATTTAGGGTAATGCTCTCAAATATAACATAAATTATTTTTCTTATTTACCACAAATCTAATTCATTGTCATATCTTGTTCATTTATTATTGACATCTTATCTCAATATATCAGTATGGTATGCTGAGATTTAAGTAGTCCATGTAGCAAACTAAGTAAATATTAATCACATTGGCTGCTTCAGAAAATATCTTAGACTACAATAATGGATGTGCCAAAAACTATAAATCTCAAGATTTAACAAAGTATCACTTAAGGTGGAAGAACCTTGAAAAGGAGGAAAATCAACTATGTGATTTAATGTGGACAAAAACCACTGAGGGAATGTTTCAACAGCAAAATTGGATGGTCAGAGGAAAGGTTTCATGAATTTTTTCTTGCCAAATATTTTCTTTGTTATCATATTAATAGCTCCTATGTTTTTTTTTAATTTTTAAAAGATTTTATTTATTTATGTTTAGAGAGAAGGAAAGGAGGGAGAAAGAGCGGGAGAGAAACATCTATGTGAGGGAGAAACACCAACTGGTTGCCTCTTGCACACACACCAACCAGAGACCAAACCCACAGTCCAGACACATGCCCTGACCGGGAACTGAACCAGTGACCTTCTGGTTTACTGGATGATGCTCCAAACAATTGAGCCACACCGGTCAGGGCTCCTATATATTTTTTGAGAGAGAAGGTAGGACTAGAAGTTGAAGGGCCTTTTCCCCAGCTTTAGTGAGATATAATTGACATAGAACAATGTGTAAGTTTAAAGAGTACATACTGAGTTGATACTTGTATATCACTAAATGATTACCACCATAGCTAGCTAACGCTTCTATCATGTCACGCAATTTTTTTTTTTCTGGTGGGAACATTTAAGATCTACTCTCTTAGTAACTTTCAAGTATATAATACATTGTTATTAACTATAATCACCATGCTGTATATTAGCTCCTTAGAACCTACTGATCTTATAACAAACTTTTTACCTTTTGACCAACATCTCCCCATTTTTCCCTCCTTGAGGGATTTATATACATCCTGTCAATCCCAAATCTAAACGCCAGAGGCTCCTAACTCAACCACAGTTTTGTGTAGAGAAAAGAAATGGCCCAGACCACTGGATTTACATGCGTAGATCTAGGGCAAATAATCTGTATCGCTGCAGTCAAAGGTCGTTGTTTATTTGCAAACCTAACACTGCAGGTTTTCAGGGCAAGCCACGGTGCCCCCTGAGCCCTCAGACAAGCGCTGGTGGTAACATATCAGATGCAAATGAAAGTTGTGCCCTTGTGCAAGAACACAGCAACTAGCTGGGCTTCACAAGATGGCCAGAAGATCTCCATTTTACTGCCTTTGTTAGCAGTAACCAGATGAGGAAGTGCATGTGGACAAAGCCCGTGTTTAGAGTAATGGCAAAACTTTGGAAAGACAGGATCTCTGGCAAGTATAAACATCCCAGTCTAGCAACTGTGCCTGAACTCTTCTGACGCTGGACTTTGCAAAGAAAGCAGTAACCCTATCACTTTTAACCGCCTGTACTCCTTGGATATCAGATCATGTGGTCTAAGATAGATCAGGGGCCTCCAAGGATATGATGACTAAACAAATAACCACTTTGATACTGATAGCTAACCATGCTGCTGACAGTATTGGTAAGAGACAGTTGCATCTGGGAGGCAGGGTCAGGGTCTCTCTTCTGGAGCTTAGACAATGAAAAGCACTCTGGCTTTGAAAGCAACCAAATTCCAGTACAACTTCCACTACGTTACTAATATTCCATTTTTCAAAAATAAACACACATAAAATTAAAAAATAGACATCTATACCTAAATTTAGAAAATGTTAATATTCTGTCACATTTATTTTGGTAAGAAACTAAAGATGGTAAAGAGTGCGAAAATTCTTCTGTCTTACCATATTTCCCTTCCTTGCACTTCAGGGAAAGCGGTATTTTCCTGAAGCTGGTATGTATCTTTCCCATGTATACTTTAGATGTTTACTCCTTGTACATGTGCCCATGAACAGTAAATAGTATTGTTTTTCTTGGTTTAAATTTAGCATAAATGGTGTCATGCCATATGAATTCTTTTGAGTTTCCTCTCATTATGTACTGAAATTTAGCAAAGCTGATCTGGTAAATTCATTTAAATTGCTGAATAGCATGCCATTCTACAACTACATGACAATTTATTCGTTACTCTGAGGATAGGCACATAGGTTATTTGCAGGTTTTTTTCTATTTCAAACAATGCTGTAATGAATAGTCTTATACACTCCTCTTTGTGCATGTGCGTAGGAGTTTTTCTAGGGATATGCCGGACTGATATTCAAAGGGAACACACCAATATGATCAAGGTAGTTATCTGCGGCATATGTTTATTCTGGTTGGCTGGTATCTCTGATAGCAGCTATTCAATATTTCAAATATCGCCCCTGGGTAGCTACCTAGAAGAGCAATCTGGGGCCCATAAAGTATGCACAACTTCTCCTTCACTAGATATTACCAAATAGCTCTTCGAAGTAGTTAAACCATTTTACACTCCCCACTAGCAATTTACTATGTGCCTCCTCGTTTCCCCGTAATTGATATTGTTGGACCTTTTCCCACTGGCCTGATGAATATGAAATGGTATCTTATTTTAATTTGCAGTTTGCTGATTCCTAGTTAGGTGAAATATTATGCTTATCAGCCATTCAGAACTCTTCTTTTGTGAACTGCCTGTTCATAGCTTTTACTCCACTTTCTATAGGGCCTTCTATCTTTTTCTACTTGATTTGTGTGTTGCATTCATTCTGCATATTAATCCTTTGTCAATTATAAGGGTTGTCAGTATCTTCCTGCCATCTGTGCCTTCTGTTTCACTTTCCTTATGGTATCACTTTACAGAACAGCATCATTTTTGTTTTGTTTTGTTTTGTTTTGTTTTGCTTTGCTTTGCTTTGCTTTTTGCTCTATATGTTTGCATAAAACAGTTAAACTCTCAAAGTCTCCATTTACTAATTTATAAAGGGGGCAATTATGCCTTCTTCACAAGGTTGCTATAAATAAAAATAGTGAGATGATAAATGTACAGGGCAATATTCAATAAATAAATGGTAGTTTTCTTCCTCTAGCCCTACCCTCAAACAGAAGAGAAAACAAGAGCCCACTACTAGGCAAGTATCTTCACTGAGCTATGATGTGTCAAAGAAGTCACATGGATACTTACACAGAATGAGGAGTTGACTGGATTATATAACTCACTAAATAAATATTTATTGAACCCTTTCTATGGGTCAGGCATAGAATTAGAATGGGATGCAAAACAGAGTAAGGCTTGTCTAGAGTGCGAGAGACAACAAGCAAAAGAAGTGTTATTTACTACAATGTCAAGATGAATAAAACTAACAAAATTTAAGGGGATCAATAAATACGGGGTGCGATTTCAGACTGGGTGTCCAGAAGGTCCTGTCTTGGAGGCAACTGGGGCAGAAATACAAAAGAACTGCGGAAAGGAGCCAGGTGAAGGAAGTAAAGCCTGGGGCTTCAGCATACTTGTCAATCAAGGAGAACAAAGGACAGTGTGAGGGAAGGAAATAGCAAAAGAAGGAATGATAGAAGAGGTAACCAGGGGTCTGATAATGACCTTGGAGGCCACAGTAAAAATTCTGAATTATTTTCTAACTGTGATTGAATGGCCCTGGAGAGTTTTGAGCAGAGAAATGACATGTTACAAGTTATGTTTTAAAAGAATTCATCCAACTACAGGATGAAGAAAAGGCTGTAGAAGTAGAGGAGGAGAAATAGGGAGACCATAAGAGGCTCTCCTTGTTGCAGTGAAATTTTATAAAGCCATTCTGAGTGTTTCCCAGGACTCACAAAAATAAGATACTCTGAACTGAAATCTCAAATGCAGCAAACGGCACTATTTCTATCTACTATTATTAGACAAATCATGTTTAACCCAGAACCTGGAATAAGATGAAAGATTAAGAAGTACGAATTGCCAGTTATAAAAATTGTCACAGGGATGTAAAGTGAAGCATAGGGAATACAGTCAATAATACTGCAACAACTAGGCATGGTGCCAGGTGGATGCTGGACTTAGAGGGGGACTCGCTTCGTAAGGTATGTGTGTCTAATCACTATGCCATACACCTGAAACTAATATAATAGTGCATGTCAACTGTGACTGAAAAATAAATTTTTAAAAAGGGAAAAAAAGTGCTGGCAAAAACAAAAAACCAATAGTGCTTAACTTGTTTTTACTTCCATTTGCACTGGCCATTTATGCATCCTTCTTCAGGTCAAAGAAATCAAGGCTTTTTTAGAACAGTTACTATCTATGGATTTAAAAGTGTCAAGAAATCAAGGCCTTTTTAGGACAGTTACTATGTATGGATTTAAAAGTGTCAAATGCCTGGGGTAAATGCAGTAGTCTCCCCATGATTTTTTTTTTTGAGCACTATTCCTTACTGATATGGAGAGGTCATATGTAGCTCTCCCTCTCAAGATACGCTGCCTATCTGATAATGAATTTTCCCAATGCTGTCTCACTCTCCAAGGTGTTCTAATTGATTTTTCTCCCTGTTGTTTAGAATCTAAAGCTATTTAATTAATGGGTTTCTTTTACACAAATAGAAAAACTCAGCATGACCAAAGTCAGAGTGGTCAACTGCTCAGCGCAGGGAACGCCTTACCGGGTCTGACCCCGCCCCACCCGCCCCCCGCCCGGCCTGCCTGCCAGCCAGTCCACAGCTGCTTCACATTGCATTCTTCAAAAAGTTCCTGCTTCTGTGTTGAAATCTCCAGTTTCACTTCTTGAAAAATTATTCTTAGAGCAGAGCCTCCCAAACTTTCATGTGAAAATAAATGACCTACAGATCTTATTAAAATGCATACTTGAGTAGATCTGGCCAGGGCCAGGACTGTGTAGGTCCCTGGTGACGCCGACGATGGGGATCTGAGTACCACACTTCAGCAGTGAGGCCCTAGGCTTAAGGCAACTGCAGCTTTAATCGTTACTAAAATATATATGCATATATTTTCTTATATATGTCTTACACATGTGTTATATAAGATACATGTTAGATATGTATATCTTATATAACATATGTGTACATATTTGGAATATATTTCGAACACTCGCTGCTGTGGATAAAGAAGTGTCGAATGACTCGGGTAGAAAGCAGCACCATGATTTCATTTCGTAGAGCACCATTATTTGGTGGCAGGGAGGGTTCGAGTCTAAACGTTCAAGTTGAAAATTTGAAAACCTACCTAAGCATGGTATGCATAATAATTTACCACCTTGTACAAATAACCTAAGTAGCTATTTCCCCTATCAAATAACATCTTTTCGGAGAGGGAGGATTTATTGTTTGTCTTTGTTGGACTTTTTCCCCAGGTCAATAGCTGACAACGTCGAATGTGTACGCCCCTCAGCTCTGGTTCTCCAAGCGTACCCCCAAGACCAGCAGCAACAGAATCAGCTGGCAACTTTTTAAAATTCCGTATCTCATGCCCCACACTAAAGCTACTGAATCAGACATGCTACTTGTATGGCACAACTATCTGTGCTTGAACCAACCCTCCAAGTGATTCTGAATTGTGGGAACTACTGCTCTACAAGACTAGTTCCTTTATCTGCATTTCTAGACAAATAGCATTCAAATGATTTTTATTAAATGTACAGGACTGGTAAAAAAAACATAAGCCCCATAAACTTCATCTTAAAAGTGCTTCACACATATAAATAAATGAATTAATTAATACAAACCTGGCATAATTGCTATAATTTTCCCCACAATTTGCAACAGATCTGCCTTCTTTACTAATGCAACTATTAGCTATTCACTGCATAAAAAAGGAAACCCAAAATGTGACACAAACATTAACATTTTAAATTTTAGGCAATTTATAGCAAGCAGTAAGCTCTCCGGAGGCCCGTTTGATATTGCTTTGAGGGCCACTTCTCAATTTCTTATACAAAGAATATCTAGGCATTGTTCTTTTCTCATCTCAAAGTTTATTCCTCCTGGGAAGAATCCATTTGAATCATCCCTTCTATATAATTGACTATTTATATGCAGCTATTACTGGAGAACTTTACCCTCTTGAGGGCCACTAACCATGCCTGGGCCTGATTCTGGGACACTTTTATGATGAAATGTCACTAGGAGATGAGAATCTAACTATGAAACAACTCCATGATGGTTTTCTTAAATCTCTTATGGAAATATGTCATCAAGTGCCACACGTGGATCCACTTCAGTCCTGGGCCCTACAGAAAAATACCCCTCAAAAGTAATTGGTAAATTCTAATAAATGTCTAGGTGAGACCATTCCCCTGAGTTTCTGTCATCGCATTTAGTAGGGGCAGCAGCCCTGAAAATAGCTAGAAATACTCTCATGTCTTTTAGGATCAGAATCTGTAACATTTTAACATCAAATGCTCTTCATAAATCACAAATATCTCTGTACTGCATTTTAATTGGGACTTCTTTGAAAAGTTATATTTCATGTCCTAAATTTTGCTCACTTTTTACATTTTGTTTTAGTATTTTAACCAATATATAACTACTCTTTTCAAAAAAAATATTTTAATCTCCTTAGAACTGACATATCAAATAACCTAACAAAAGGAATAAATTAACAGCTTTTGTAAGAAGCTAACAACATTTTTAATAAACTTGGGATACTTAACAACTTATCTACACCACAGTGCCCAAATATCTGAGCAAACATTATTCTAGATGTTTCTGTAAAGGTGATTCTTGGATAAAATTGACATTTAAATTGATGTACTCTGAGAAAAACAGATTAGCCATGGCTGGGTGGCTCAGTTGGTTGGAGCACCATCCCGAACACCAAAAGGTTGCAGGTTCAGTTCCCAGTCAAGGCACATACTCATGTTGTGGGTTCAATCCCCAGTCAGGGCATGTATGGGAGGCAACTGATCGATCTCTCTCTCTCTTTGTAGTATATTTAATCAATGCTGGATACTATATATGCATATATTATATGTGTGTATATATATGATATTAGCAGTAAATTATACGTACAACCTTGCCTTTCATTTTGGCATTTAATGAAAGCCAGTCTGCAAACTTTATCTGGTAGAATTCCAACACAGAAAATGTTCCATCTCAAGCAGCCATGTGGTGTTAATTTACTGATGCAGGGGCAATGCCCCTTCCACAGAGAAATTCTTGCTGGGAAAAGAAACAGGCCTTTAGAATAAGATAGGCTCTTATTTGTCTGGCATATACTGAGTTTTGGACAGTCTGAAGAGAGGGAGATGAATGCATTAAATGGATGTGCAAGGATCTCCCCTCCTCTTCTGTGTGGCGATACTTAATTTCTTGGGTTAGTACCTATCGCTGCTAAGAAAAACTTCCCCCTTCTTCCTTGGCAATAAAAGACATGCCCATCAGTTTATTTGAGGCTTTGCTCCAGCTATGGAAGATGGGAAAGTAGAACTTTATCTTCTTGACACACATTGTTTCAATGCTTAGTGAAATAAATGGTTTCTATATTGCACATCATAATTCATATACTAAAACCAGTTTTATGGGGGAAATACCTGAAAAAGATTTGCAATTTGGATCATTTCATTATTTTGGATTTTCTCCAGCTACAATTAGGAAGTTCCATGTACTAAAAAAAATCAGAGATATTCAGTATTCAGTTTGTAAGGCAAGCAGAGGAAAACTAATATTCTTTCCCTGAAATTTTTAAATTAGAGAACCATGCACTATTTTCATCCTCAGTGGCAGTTTCAAGAGTTGAGTATCAGTTCTAAAGTTAACTGTCCCTAAAACTGCTAAAATATCCCCTTTTCTCAGACAAGTTCAGACTTTTGTTTATAACTGAAAATGCATGGGTTTTAATTTTGTGCTCTCCAAACTTGAAGTAGAACCCACTGATCATTACATACAACCTCAGTTCAGATTCCTACGAAAATTTCAAGTCCTGTGCTAGACTGCACAACAGAAAACAAAGTAGGGGAATCATCAAAGACTTCAGAAACAACAATGGCAGGGACAGCAACAGTGTCACAAAATAAGGTCTTTACAGAGACAAAATGGAAAAACTAAGAGACAATTTAATAACCAACTTCAATTGCTGAAAACGATGATGAGCAACTAAGGAATAGTAACGCCACCTGAAATGGGGACCAAGCTAAAACCATGTAAAATTGTAGACAAATGGATCAGGTTAGCCCCAAAAAGAACTTTCTATCCAAAATAAAGATTTAAAGCATCAACCTATATTATAGAAGAAAGATGATGAGTGTTTCTGTAGATTTACCGACACATTCATTCAGCAAATCTATCCCTGCCACCGGTTACCCCTCTTTACTCATCTCTACCTCTCTCCCTGTTGCTTACCCCACTCCGGTCACACCAGCCTTCCTTGCTCTGCCATAAACCTCCACACATATTTCTGTTTCAGACCTCTGCACGCGTGCTCCCTCTGCCTGAAAATTTCTTCCTGCAAGGAGACACTTGGTCATTTATTCTTCCCTCTCTCAGACCTTTACTCTACCACCAGCCTCTCAGTGGCGACTTCCCTGGCCACCCTGCCTTTCAACAGCTGCTATCGCCCTTCCCTGATTTATTTATGCTCCTTAACTCACTCTATCTTCCCTCTTCTCCTTTCCCCTCCCCTCTCCTTTGCTTTTCTTTCCCTCTCTCTCCCTCTCCTAGCTTTGAGGAAACAAGTTGCCACATTGGAGAGGCCCACGTGGTAAAGAACAGAGAACAGCCTCCGGGCACCAAACCCAAAGGAGCTAAGGCCTCTGGTCCGACAGCCTGCAAGGGATGGGACGCTGCTAACAACTACATGTGTTTGCATGTGGGTCCTTCTCCAGTCAAGACTTAAGATAACAAATGCTTTTCTTTTCCTGTAATCGAGAACATGTTTATATCATCGCAAACATAGAGGCAGGCTTTGGGGGAAATCTTCTCCTCTTATGAGTTAAACAGGCCTCCCAGTTAGTCGGTAGCTAGATTTGGGCTCCCAACCATGAGACCTGTGCGTGACAGACTTTTTGCATGATGACGTAAGCTTCTTTGGTATTCGGCTGTAACAAAAAAGGAAGGGGACAATCAAAGTATTTTTTTGAAATGTTGCTATCGGCAAATAAATTTAATAGATCTATTGGCTCTTAAAAAGCTCAGAAGTTCACACAGAAGGTTATTATACTAATTCCTGAAGGACACTATCTTTCCTTTATGAAGGTTTTTCCTCAGTTGCACAGAGGGAAAAAACCAGGAGTGAGCAGAGAAGGCATACTTTGCCCTAAAAGGCGGTATCCAAAACACAGCTTGTGTTTGGTTAGTAAGGGTTTCACTTTATTATCTACACTTTAAATCAGGAATCTTACAACAAAAACTCAACAGCAACTTACAGATAACCAAGATGATCTAATGTCAATGGGTAAACATGTAAAGGGGGACAGTACAGAAATGCCTGGAACTAGAATTTCGGGTTGCTGCATAGTGTTTTATTCTTATGTTCCGTGTCCAAGGTGATGAATGTAATTGAATCATTATGTAAACGCTTCATAAATAATAGTGACAATTTCAAGCACAGAACTCAGGTTTCTCAGTTCCTACATGTTCCTTTTTGAGTTATATAAAGTTCATAAACACTGATTTAAGGACATAGGTGCTTTGTAATACAGTTATAAAAAATTAAGTTGAAGAGTGATGGTTTATAATTCTCAATGTATTACTACTGTACGAGTGCTCATATAGATGGTTTTATGAATACGATTGTGCACATATGCATTACGTGTGAGTTCATTATATAAATAAAAAAACTAAGATTCCTTTGTAGAGATACGTGTTTTAAGATAAATGTTTTCAGATGAAGACACTCCAGAAATCCTACGAGACATCTCTGATGGGTGCAGGATCCCACGCCTGTCGGAGCTGACTACAGCATTCTTTGTAGGGCTCTGCAGGCCGATAGCTCTGAACATGTGTGGGTACGCCCATGTGTGAGGCAGAGAGGTACAAGGTTGGTGATGTGTTTGACTAAAACATAGGTGCCTCGGGCCCAAGGCCACCCTTCCTCTCCTCATTAGTCCTGTCCTTGTCCCTCTTTCACAATTGCAATCTAGGCACTGAACTAATTTTGTTCACATTTTTCCTCCTTGGGAATCTGGTGTTGCTTTTCTTCCTGAGGAGCTATGCTCAGGGTCTGTTCTGTCCTATGGGATTGACAAACTTGCCAGCATTTATCCCTGCAAATTTCTCTCTTGTCTAATGTCCATTTTCATCATGCATTTAGAGTAACATTTTCACACTGGGAGACAAGGGCGCCGGGAGTGTCTGGCTACATATGATGGCATCTTCACTTTGGAATGAAAAGTACCTTTCATAGTACTTACAAAGATTACATTTATAATATTATTATAATAAACTTTCTCATACAGGAAATATAAATATTAAGAAGAATAAAATAAAAGCCACCTTTTATCTATCGCCTAAAGATAAAAACTTTGATGTGTATAGTTCCAGGGGTTTTCTATACCTACATAACACTTTATATAAACTGAGAATAACATAATAGAAACATTTTAAAACATAATGCTTTCATTTAATATGACATCCATATACTTCCATGTAATATTTATCTACAATTTTATTATCAACAGATGACTATATACCAGATAATAGTTGTATCATAATTTATTAAGCTGACATTCTACTATAGCACTGTAGGGCATTTGAGCTGTTTCAAAGTTTTCGGTATTACAATCTTTTAACACAGTTTTTCAATTATTCCAGTCAGTTAAATTGACTACAGAATGTGTTAAGGACTAGGTATATTTTTAAGGCTTTATGACAATGCTTTGTTATAAATAAATGAATTATATAAAATGAAGTATATCTATATTATTTTTAGAGTAATGACTTCATTTTTTTACCAAACACATATATTTTGCTATCATTCACAAAAATCAAGCAATACTTTAAAAAGCAATTAAACTAAAATGTCATCAACTATATATCTAGTGTAATTTTATGAGCAACTCCTTGTGCATATACACTGATACAAAGAGAAATACTAGGCAGATGATAGACTGATTGATAGATATACAGAGATAAATACCCAAAATTAATAATGAATTCATACACACACACACACACCATACTTTTATTGTGGAAATACTAATTTTAATTCCACTAACATGTAACAGAACAAAGGTGAAACTCAAGGAAATACTGAATATAATTGTGCCTTTGTTGCAAAAATACATGTTTCTAAAAGATCCATCTAAGGCAGTACTTCTCAAATAGGAGAAATTTTGTCCTCTAGGGGACATTTGGCAGTGTCTGATGACATTTTTGGACATCACAACTGGGTGCTACTGACATTTAGTGAGCAGAGGCCAAGAATGATGCTTAAACGTCCTGCAATGCACAAGACAGCCCCCACAACAAAACATCATCCAGCCTGAAACACCGATAGTGCCAAAGTTGAGATTATTAAGGAAAAATATTAGAAAACATTTAAAGAATAAAGTCATTATTTTTTCAATGCACTTGCTTCGATTTTAGATGTGACCAGCCACTATGAAGGTAAGGTGATGATCACACTTAAACATCTTTCTCCCCACTGCCCAGAAGTTTTTCAACTACAGCCATAACTTGTCACATGTTTACTCTAGTTCTTGCATATCATTGCTGAGAGTTTTTGTTTTGATGTGATAAGGTCTAACAGTAAAAACTAAATATACCTCCTAGGGATAGAGTGTAACTTTGGGGGATTCCTGAAAACACAGTGCTTTCATCCAACCTCTATTTTATTTTCTTTAGAGATTTCAAAAATTTTACATTGAAAACAATTAGACATACATAGTAAATTGCAAATGTACAGGAAGTCCTGTCATTACATCCCTTTTACTTTCTTTCTTAAATGTAAATTTATTGGGATAACAGTGGTTAATGAGATTATATAGGTTTCAGGTGTACATTTCAATGATCCATGACGTGCATATTGTATTGTGTGCCCACCACCCAAAGTTAACCCTTCCATCCCTAGGCATCTGATACCCTTTACCCTTTACTACCCCCACCTCCCTTCCCTCTGGTAACCTGTCTTCTGTGTGGTCTTGACATAGGCCAAGATGGCCATGCCTCTGTCAGTCAGTGAATATAAGCTATCTCAGGAAGGGGTGTGACTTAGACAAGACTGCCCTCCATAATTATGGCAATGCCTTAAGGGGCTGAAAACTGAAGGCTATTTGCTGGTAGCTCTCCTAGCAACCGAGAGAACAAATATTTCAGAAAAGAGAGATCTGGGAAGCACATCACAATGCCTATCACGGATCTCCAAATTAAGAGTTTTTAAACATTGCTCGGCCTGAGCACCATTAGCTTGTTACACACTCCTGTTCAGAGGCATCTCTCAGTGGATATAACGAGGAGGGAGGGACAGGGAAAGAGACACTTCCATGACTCTGAAGGCATAGCTGCTTCTCACACCGACATGAAATTCACGAAGGTCTGTTCCCAAGGGGAGAGTCCACTCAACTGTGCTCTCCTCTCCTTAAAAACATACTACATTAGATACCCATTCTCATTTAGCCTAACCACTGCCCCAACTTGAAAGACAGCTGTCTAGCTCACCTGCCTTATTCACAGCTGGAGTTGATTTTCACCAATGCACTTATACTTAGAGGAGTATTAAGTTATTGCCAAAAACAGGGTCTACCATGAAGGGTTTGCTTTTTTCTTCTGGCTGGACTCTGGAAATGTCAACACTCCCTGAGTGGCACTACATTTATGGTCGGTTATCATTCTGGGCTCGGTGATAATCATTTATCAAACCACTTCATCAGTTCATAGAGCACACCTAACACACAATATGAAGCTATTGGACAAAAGTAATAACCATACTGAGTGGGGACAGGAAGAACAGAGGAGCAGGGTAGGCCAAAAGAAGCTGCTGCAGAAGACTTCCACTGTCTGAATTTTGCTTACATTGGTCCCTTCATATAATGTCATAGTATATTTTTACCCAATACTCAGTGGAAAATACAGAATGCGTTCACTAATTCTTGAAATCACAAGAAAACAATACAACAAAATCTTAATATGACTTTGCAGAAATGCAAACACAAACATAGCTTAAAAAATAAAAAACTATTCAAAAGCTAACTTAATTCACTTTTAAAGAAAGGTCAAATTGATATAAAAGATAGCCCCAGTGCCCATCAGTAGATGAGTGAATGAAAAACCTGTGGTACACTTACACAATGGAATACTACGCAGCAGAAAGGAAGAAGGAACTCCTACCTTTTCCAACAGCATGGTTGGAACTGGGGGGTATTATGCTGAGTGAAATAAACCAGGCAGAGAAAGACAAATACCACATCATCTCACCTATAAGAGTAATGTAATGAACAAAATAAACCAATAAGCAAAATAGAACCAGAGACATAGAAACATGGAACAAGCTGACAATGGCCAGGTGGGTGGATAATGGTGGAAAGAAGGGGGACTAGACCAAGAAGATGTATGCATGACCCATGGACATGGACAACACAGTGGGGATTGACTGTGGGAGCGGAGGGTGGGCTGGGCCGAGGAGGGCAAAGAGGGAAAAATTGGGATAGCTATGATAGATTAACAATAAAAAACAGAAGAAAAGAACGCTGTGGTACATTTACACAACAGAATACCATTTGGCCATAAAAAAGTTGGAAGTCTTAGCCTTTGCAGCAGCATGGATGGATCTGGAGATTATCATGCTAAGCAAAATAAGCCAATCAGAGAAAGACAAGCACCATATGATTTCACTCATATGCGGAATGTAATGAACAAAATAAACTGATGAACAAAATAGAACCAGAGGCATGGTAGATCTCAGGGAGGAGGAAGGTGAGGGGGGACTGGGTAAAAGAAGGTGAAGAGATTATCCAAAGAATCTATATGCACAGCCCAGGGACACAGACAACAGTGTGGTGAAGGCCAGGAGAGCAGGGACAGATGCTGGGTAGAGGGGGACAAAGGGGTGGGGATGGGGGACATCTGTAATAGTGTGAATAATTTTTTAAAAAAGAAAAAAATCAATTGTGAAGATATCCACATATTTGCATCTGCTATTTCCTTCCCCTGAAACACTCCCCTTGCTTCCGCACCTTCAAAGCAGGCCTACCCCTTCAAGTCTGTTCATATCCTCATTCATACCATCTTCTCCAACCACTCCAACTCATTTTCCTACCCAATTGCATAATGCTCAGTATCTCTGTAAAATATTTGACCTTCATTATTATTTTTTGTGGTCTTCCTATTGAATGCCCACTATGTGCCCAGTACAAAATCGAATCCTTGCATGCACCATCTCAGACAGCTCTAAGTATCCCCATTTTACATATAAGAGAACAGAGGCCCAGAGGGATGAATTAGCACTGCAGGAAAAACAGGAGTAGCTGTTAAACCCAGTTTAGATATACTATGATACCTGTGTTCTTACTACTATGCTGCTATACCATGTGTGATTCTCATTTCTCTCAGGAAGGCTTCTGGAGAGAAAGAACTGTGCATAATACCCCTTCCTTTCTTGTGCTTCTCGGTACCCACCCCACATCATCTTGAATAACAAAGCGCGTATAACATCATGCACATGTTAGAGGAAACAAGGAGAAAAACATGAGATAAGGAAGTCAATGAGTAGATTTTTTACAACTATTCCAGATTATTCCTGATTAAAAACGTAACAAAAAGATACATAGTTCATAAAAAGATTAAAAACAATTTTGCATCTGTCTTTCCCGGCCATTTCCATGTGTTGATGCCAATGTGGGACTTAGTTAAGACTTTGGCTTTCTCACACAGTAATAAAGAAAGCGAGTGATTGAGAAAGTTGATTAAGAGTGGGGTTATCAATGGCATGAAGAAACTTAACAGATGCATGTCTGCTTGCCTTTTATTAAAATAAATTGAAATGATTTATCTTCAAATGATAACAATTCAAATGGAAACACTTGGCAGTTCCCTTGAATATGTAATGAAGGATTACCCTCACACCCACATTTATATCCTGTAGTGTGCATAACACTGAGAGAAGGCCAGGAAAGTGACAACTCCTTAATTAGTTAGCGCTTGGTGACAAATTGGGGAAACTTACTCTGGAATCTGTAGGGAGGGAGGAGATAGTAGATTGGTTTAAAAGTCTCTCTCTCTTCTCTATTATATGTTTCACAAAGCATGCATATTTATTCCATTGTTAAAGATGTACAAACCCAAAGGAATACGATTCACTAAATACCATGCTATAAAACAAATGAAGGGTTTTGCTTCATTTAGTGCTCGAATCAACACTACTTTACCTATCACGGAAGACCTGAAACCTCCTTTTCCCAATTTTTCTTGTGATAACAGAAAAGCAATTAAAACCAACTACCAAATTTTATTCATCAGTGCCCGTAATAGGCAAGCTACATGGAAAAAACTATTTTATGTAATTTTCCTTAAAAATGTTACCCTGTAAGTAGTTGTACCCTCCTTCTAAAATTATGACTCAAATTATTTATTGAGTTACAGCAAAATGCCATAAAGAATTTAGTAATGATAGCTGTATGCAATAATTACATGCTACATTGCCTCCATTGGAAACCATGGTAACCAATCAGTTACTGTCTTAGTCGGCTGCCAGAGCTGAGACTGGCACAGAGGAGAAATAAGGTACTCTAGCCACCATTACATACATTCAATCTTGAGATAACTGCAGAAGAGCTATTTATTTGTAATTAAGCTAATAGAGTGTTTTAATAATAGCCACCATTTCCCTTGGGATTGATTTCTGCATGCAATTATGAAAAGGGGTAAGTGGAGGGAGTAAGAGAGACGAAAGAAAGAAGAGGGGAGGAAGAGACACTAACAATATAGACATTTTAAAATAGCAATTTGTTTTCTTTTCTAGGAAGAGCTATAATGATAAGAAACAAAGATATTTTCTTAGAAACCTAAAAAATGATAGTCAAACATGGCCTTGGTTTTTCGGATGGACAAGAATTGGAGAATATCCCCTCCAATCTCTTACTTTGGAATTCTCTGAATATCCCTAATGAGTTGTTTAGCTTCCCCTGGAACATAATATTGTGACAAGGGGCTCACGATCCATTTCATTGTTGGATGCTGTCATTGGTAATAATGTCCCCCAAACTCCATGAATCAAAATCTACCTCTGGACACCTGGCCCCTCCATCATTCTCATATTGCCCCATTTGGTACTGCCCCCGACCATGCCAGCCTCGCTCCCTTCTCAGAACCTTTGCATTCACTCTGCCTTATATCCGAAATGCTCTTCTACTAGCTCTTTATATGGACGCTCCATCCTGTTGCTCAGGATTTAGCTCAAATACCATCTCCTCAGAGAGGCCTTCCCTGATCAACCAACCCCACAAACTAAACTAGCTTTCGCCAAGTCTCTATTACCTGCAGAGCGCTTAGCATTTCCTGAAATAATAGTGGCATGTATTTATTTATGTGCACATTACCTGTACATGTAATAAACTGTGGGTCATGTAACCACTGGGTTGTTACTTCCTTTAGGACAGCCACCTTGTCTTTCTTATTCACAAGAGTAATGTTCTTTTTAAAAGATTTTATTTATTTATTTATTAGAGAGGGGGAAAGAGAAGGAGAAAGAGAGGGAGATAAACAGCGATGCACGAGAGAAACAGTGACTGGTTGCCTCTCAGATGCCCCCAACCGGGATCCTGGTGGCAACCCAGGCATGTGCCCTGACCAGGAACTGAACCAGTGACCTTTCAGTTTGCAGGCTGGTGCTCAATCCACTGAGCTACACCAGCCAGGGCTACAACACTAATCTTAATGCCTGGCTCCTTACCCAATGCCACACATAGTCTTTACCTTCCCTCCCCCTCAAAAAAACAAATGAAGGGTAGAATATATCTGCCCTTGTCATTATCCTACTTAATATATTAATTATATTTGTATTTCAATGACATGTACACAGTAGGTGCTCAATAAATATTTGATGACAAAAATTAGAAAAGATGAATCAATGAAATTTTAACAGTTCCTTTTTCCTAGTGACATCTCCCCAAAACTATTCGAAGAACATTGTCCTGCCTTATTTGGAACTCCTCTCAAAGCTATACATTCACGATTCCTTCCATTCTTAACACCTATTTTCAACATCTCTCATCACTTAATTACGTCTCTTGGACCTGACCGTTTATTAGTACTTCACCTTAAAATCTGGCATACAGAAATGAGTAAGAGTGCTCTGGCGTTATCTAACCAGCACAGGCACAGTTACTGACATACATGATACAAAATAATGCCATCCCATGAGGCTTTCTCAAGCCACTGGTCAGCCAACCAGCCTCCCAAAATGCTGTTACTATGTTGTCACTATAATGGTAACCTGAGGGAAGTGTGATACAATACAGTGCTCCTGAAATTTACTGTGCCCACAAGTCCCCCGAGAATCTAGCTAAAATGCAAATTCTGATTCGGTAGGTCTGGGGTGGAGCCTAGACTCTACATGTTTTCTGTCCTACAGGCCACACACTGGGTAGCGAAGCTATATGGAATGCTGAGCCTAAGCAAAAAAGAGCTAAATTTGGACTGCTGTTTGAAAACTTAACAGCAGTGTACAGTGAACAAATTTATTAGTTTTCTTAACTGTAAAGCAGGAATAAATATAACTGCCCTGGAGAGGTTCTCTAAGAGTTAAATAAGTTACAGAATGTAGTTGGCACATAGTGAGGATGTAACATATCTTTTCAATGAGTGGGTTTCTACCAATGGGAATTGGAGGCTCATGCGGAGTTTACAGACAGGAAAAAAAAAACACCTTTTAAAAAAAATTTAAAAAGCCAAATTTCCTCTCATCCAGCATTTGTACAGTTGATTTTTTTGAACCTAAATATAGGGCTTAACATTTGTAACTATTAAATTTCATCTTGTTAGCTTTGGCCAGAGTTCCAGCCTGTCAAGAATGTATTGAATTAAGATTCAGTTACTCAAGTGTATTAGCTATTGCTCCAAGCTTTGTGTCATCTGCAAATTTGATAAGTATGCCTTCTATGTCATTATACATATCATTAAAATGTTGAGTAGGACAAGACCAAGGGCAGAGATATTATACATTTTGTTTTGAAAGAAGGACTATCCATGGGGTGGGGGTAAGGAGTTGAAATTGTTTGACAAACCATAAATCTGTTTAACTGAATATTGTCTGGCCTACACTTCTACATTTTTCTATGTAAATTCCATAAAATGTTTGTGAAATATTAATTGTATCAAAATACATCATGTCTATGGTGTTTTCTCTTATCTTTCCACCTACAACTCAAAGTAAATAGTGCAACAAGGTTAGTTTGGCATGACTTATTCTTTGTGAACCTATGCTATCTCCTAGTAATCACTGTTTTCTTTACTAAGCCCTCGACTGCAATCTATTAATCTACTTTATAACTTCAACGAGCAAGAATTAGTGTTATAGTCATTGGTAGCATAGGTGACTGGAGATTATTAAACTTATTTTTTCCAAAATTCTAAAATGTCTTTTATATTTTTGTCATATGCAAACATTTTCCTGTATTCTTGTAAGTAATTCATCTAGTTCTGAATATAGATTCATTTAAAGAAGCTAGGCATGCTTTATTTCTTATCTTTTTGTTTACTTCCCTCTTAATCGGTTTCATTCTATTTGCTATACTTTTAGTACCATTCTCCGCCAAATTAAAAGCCTAAAATAGGAATTGAATAATTCTACTTATTGTTTCTTTTGTAATCCATCTTTCTTTTGAGGACGCTTTTTATTTTATTTCATTTTACTTATTTATTTATTTATTAGCCCAAGTGATCAAAATTTACTTTTTACAATTGGTAGTTTAGAATTGTTTCCTGCAGCTTCACAAGTCATATAATATATAAAATTTTACGATAGTCATCAAATTCGGGCAAACCTCTATCAAGTTTCTTTTAAAGCATATCATTTTTTGGCCTTTTTAAAAATTGTTCTTCAAGTATAGTTTTGTCCATTACCCCCCTCCAAGATCCACCCCCCCCCCCTCCCATCCCCTCTCCCCACCTTCGATCCCAGCCCTCATGACTTTGTATATGAGTCCCCCATATATATTCTTTGACCACCCTTCCCCTGTTTCCCCCGTCAACCCCTCCCCCCTCTCCTCTGTTCATTGTCAGTTTATTCTTCACTTCAATGTCTCCGGTTACATTTTGCTTGCTTGTCTGTTCTGTTCATTAGTCTCCACTTCTGGTGAGATCATGTGGTATGTGTCTTTCACCGCCTGGTTTATTTCAATCAGCACAATGCTCTCCAGTTCCATCCATGCTGTCGCGAAGGGTAGGAGCTCCTTCCTTCTTTCTGCTGCGTAGCATTCCATTGTGTAAATGTACCACAGTTTTTTGATCCACTCATTTACCGATGGGCACTAAGACTGTTTCCAGCACTTGGCTATTATAAATAATGCTGCTATGAACATTGGGGTACATAGGTTCTCCTGACTTGGTGTTCCCGAATTTTTAGGGTATAATCCCAGCAGTGGAATCGCTGGGTCAAGAGGCAGGTCCATGTTTAGTTTTCTGAGGAAACGCCACACTGCTTTCCACAGTGGCCGCAGCAGTCTGTGGCAATGTTTTTGAAAACTCTAAGCTTCTGAGCAATCTCCCTTTGTTGTCACAATAGTCTGTGCAGATGGCTCCCTCTCCAGCATTACACTCTTGATCCCTGTCCCTTCTTAGCTATATTTCAATTCTGCTTTAAAATCAATGCCCATAAGATAAAACCTTTTCCTTTTTGAAAACCCCTTTGGAATAAATAATGATCTTTTTAACTAAAAACAAATGTTTCTTTTCCTATCTTGACATTGTAAAACACCACACCCTCCCTACTCTTATTTATATATAATGAATCATTTAAAATAAATGGGAGTCTTAATTTATTTGAGTTGCCTGATATACCATCAAATGAAAACAGACCCAGCCACCTCTCACACACACATGTGCACACACACATCCTGGTTCTATCAGATTCCTTGGTTCTCCACTGATCTTCTCACTGTTCCTTCATAGGCGCCTTATTAATTGCCCATGTGATAAACAGAAATGCTCTAGGTAAGTCTGGTCTCTGCTAAAACCAGTGATGCGATCATAAGGGACTGTGCTAAGCCCTCCTTGCAAGTGCTTATGAGTCACAGGTTCCAAACACAATTTTTGCCAACTTCAACAGAAAACTGAAGAACCTGACAGTCAGACGTGCCCGTGTGTGTTTGTGTATGTGCACATAGTGAGATAGTTGAGTTAGCTTTGTTTTAATGTAGAGGAACTCAAATAAGTCAAGATTCCTACCTACTTGAACTGATTCATTTCATGGAAACAGCATAATAGTACATAGATATGAATAGAATGCATAGTCTTACAATGTGGGCTCAGAGAGGAACAGGTCACATAGCCAGTTAAGAGGTGGAGTCTGGATGCCACCTCAACTTCTGGGACTTCAAATATCACGTGAACACCACACATGAACACCAGCAATGTATACGTAAAGAACTGCCGAAGTGCTAGGGTACATGGGGGTTTAGGTGCTATAGAGAAGCATAGGGCAAATACACTTTATTCTCTTAAAAATATTTATATTTATGTTCACAACATCCCTTCCTTCTTAGAATCTCAAAGCTATCCTGGGCCCTAAATTCTACTTCCAACCTGGAGAAGTCAGGCATTTTAACTAGTTTTGGAGGGACTTGGGCAAATAAGTTTGGATGAAACATAGCCAGCAGCCATGCGGCCCAGGGAAATTCCAATCACATTACAGAAGTGTCCCAGGAAAAATCCCAGATGGTTTAGCCACTACCCTCTACTTCAGGCCAATGAAGCTAGGACTGGACACTACCACCTCACCTTACATGCCTCAAGAGAACAAAATGATTTTCCACCACCACGCCTATTGAAAGAACTGCTGGGCCAGGTCATGTGGTGCTTGCTTCTGCCTGTCTGCCCTCCGGTGTGCACGTGTGCCTCTGGCAGAAGCTAAATCACATGAGCAACACCAGCTTCAAGGGAGTCTGGGTAATGTAGTCTTGAACATTTCCACCTTCAGGGCACTGTAAGGCAACTAGAAGCAGATTGGGGCGAGGGTGTCATTGAGCAAGCAAGTCGGTTGTGTGATACATAGCAGCGAACTAATGTCTAGATTCCCATTAACCTTTTTAAAAAACTCAATTCACATCTCATGCAAACTCACAGGGTTGTTCCTTCATGCAGTCCCCAAGGAAAGGCTTGATCAAAAGTGATGCCATCTGAAGGTGTTGGTTCTCTACTAATAATGTTACAAGGCAATGGATGTTCAGCGCAGGCCTCATCAGCCTTGAATTTTTCCTACAGCTAGTTTCAATAACAATTAAGGTTTTGAGGTTTTTTGGTTGTATTTTTCATGTTTATAAAAATGATGATGGTATTGACAGAAAAGCTGAATAGGTTCTCTAAGTGTGCAAGGAAAGCAAAGACAAAACTTATAATTCCATGAAGCATCCCACAAACTCTCCTTTATTGACAGCACAATCTGCCACTGGTTTTAAAAACAATAACTGCATCTTTTCATTTCTCTTTCTTAAAAAAAGTATTTGCTTGTATTCTCAAGGAGACAACTTTTCATTTTTTTCTACGCTTTCAAGAATTTATTAATCTCAGAAGTCAATTATTAGAAGAAAAAGGATACCACTGAACAAAACATGAAGTATAGACCTGGGAGATAAATGAGCAGAGGGAAACTCAAGGATATATTAAAGTTATCACTGATTCCTTCCCCAGTGCGAAAAGTAAAGGTTTACAATTCCTAAGTTAAGGCCTCAAGGTAACATTTTTGCCTGCACAAATGAAGAAGCTGTGTGGCTGAACCCTAAAATTACCGTCAAAAAGGAGATTTGGGCTTTAGTGGTCTCACTTACCTCTACTTGTACCCTAAGGCATCTATTCACAGGGACCCAGAGCTAGTGGGCACCTCTGGGCAGAGAATACTTGCTTCCCCTTTAAAGATGCACAGAGCTGGCCATCCCTGATGGAAGAATGACTTGGCCAACCCACTGCCCATTCCTTAAAAGACATACAAAGTTCTACAGGAGTTAAAACACTATAGGAAAGGTTACTATTTATATGCTTGCATAATAGGCAAGTCATTTTTCCCCAAATTACCTCTCCCTTATATTAAATTCCTTTTAACTTTGTCATACTACATATTGTTCTATCGAGTAATTTAATTTGAACAACTAATTATTATTTGAGGAGGACATAACCTAAATCAGAGGGTTTCCAACTTTAGTGTACATCAAGATCAACTGGGAAGCATGTTAAAGCCCAGGTGTCTGCACCCCACCCCTGGAGTTTCTGATTTCATAGGCCTCGGAATCTTCATTTCTAGCAAATACCCAGGAGACACTGTTGCTGCTGGTCCTAGAACCTCATTTTCAGAAGCACGACTCTACCAATGCTAGTTTTGGTGCAGTGGTTCTCAATTCTGGTTGCATGTTAGAATCACTTACGGACATTTCAAACACTAAAATTCGGGGCCTCATCCCAGAGAAATGAATTATAATATTGGGAGAGGGGACCAATATTTCACCAGGATGGTCTACTTGAGGTTTTTGATGCTTTTCTAGTGATTCCAGACTGAGACCAGGGTGGAGAACACCTGTTTTGGATAAATGCCAGTGAATTTTAGCTAAAATAATTAGTTTTTGAAAGAGGCAAATACATTTGACCTAGATTCAGTAATTATTCCTGGGACATGTGACTGTACATTTGCAAATGATGATATGCAGTT
The DNA here is from genome assembly GCA_004026545.1 of Mormoops blainvillei. Taxonomy (NCBI): domain Eukaryota; kingdom Metazoa; phylum Chordata; class Mammalia; order Chiroptera; family Mormoopidae; genus Mormoops; species Mormoops blainvillei. Next base: position 18,583 of record PVJD01009166.1, on the reverse strand, counting down.
AATTTGTGGAAATCACTAATATACACCTAAAGGAAAGAATGAAAATAAAGAAATAAAACAGTGTTCTAATCACACAGCGATGGATTTGTGCACTTCGGTTAAAGTTGTAGTAGCAGCGCTGCAAGAAGTGGGATATCTTGAATGACAGGTAGAAGAGAAAATGGTATCTTCTGGAAAACCATCTTAGAGGCCCAAAAGGAGTTACTTCAACTATGCCGAGGGTTCAGGTGCAGAGTTATAAAATGGTTTTTAAAATGTGAGACTATAACAAAGTTGTAATTCTAAAATAATTGATATTTTGCACATGATTTGAAATATGCATGTGTAACCCCATTAATCCGTGCAATATTATCAGTAGATGTTTGACCCGATCTACATCCTTGCAGTTTATGTATTCAACTTAGCCAATATATTTTTCTTCTGTCCACTAATTGATTGGGGTGTTACCTCATGTTCAGGTATATGTAGAATTTTTGGCTAAATCAGTGACATCTTTCTGCGGGAAGTGGCATCTGATCTGGCCTTCACACAGTAACTATTCAGTAGGTATTCATCAAGTAATTCAAGAGCAGAGAGGCTTTTTAAAAGCAGAGAAAACGGTATGAGTAAAGGAATGGTAGTAAGAAAGTAAAAAGCGAGTTGTGAGGATACCCAACTAAAAAAGTAATACACTGCTAAATTATGAAGCCTTTAACATCAGTATAAATAACTTTTATTTTTATTCAGACTATTTTCTAAATGGTGTATCCTCCAGTATTGGAAACCTGCTTACTGCTTTTCACCCCTCTTCAGCCTTTACTTCTCTTAAAAGAGACCTTAAACTTTGAAACTTTCAAAGATAATTCCAAATGGTGGCTTAATGCTAGTCCTCATCTGAAATTATAAAACTCTACAGTCACAGATTCTATGGGCAGTTAGAGATCCTGAAGGAGAAAATTATTTGTCACATGAACTTAGTAGTTAGGTTCTCTCTTGGTATATAGCAAGCATCCAGCACTTAGTGAATTACAAAAACAATGTATTCTCTTCCATGAGTCTGTGAGTTGACCAGGCACTTGTCTGCTTCACACGATGCTGGCTGAGACACGATGCTGGCTGAGACACAGGATATCTGGAAAGTTCAAAATGGCCACACTCACATTGCTAGCTGCCTGGTTTTTCAGGTGAAAGATTCAGTTCTCCTCCAGATGGAATTCTCCACATAGATACTTGGGCTTCTAGACAGTAGCATATGGGTTCTAAGAAGGACCACCCCAAAAATTCAATGAAGAAACCACAGATTTCTTAAGGTTCATCCTTGGGTGTTACATACTACACCCTGAACTGTATTCCATTCCAAACATGTCACAGGGACAGACCAGATTCAAGGGGAGGGAAAATAAACTCTACCTGTTGACAGCACAGTGGCAAGATCACATTGCAAAAGAGTGTATGAGATGGGAGATACACTTGAGGCTATCCTTGAAAACATAATCTACCATGCCTGCACACACACACAGATGGTATAATAGACACAAATAAAACCAGCTACAAGCTGACCAGCTAATTGGTAGCTATTTGGGCTAGTTAAATGGACCACAAGTATTTGAAGTAGCAAACTGGATCTGAGTTTTAATTAATAAGTGTGGTATATATACTTTTCCAGAACATCTTTCTTCTTCAACTTATGTAGTGATGATGATAGCAGTACACGGAACAGGATAGAATCAATTAAAAAATCATAACAACCACTGTTTATTGAATTATTACTCAATGCTGAACACCGGAAGCCCACATTTAATTGTCATTCAACATTTAATTCTTAAGACCACCCTGTGAGAAAAGTACCACTATCTCTGTGTTATAGAAGAGAAAAAAGAAGGTTAGAGAGGTTTTATACTTTGACCACAGAACACAGCAAGTTGTAAACACAGAGTTTTAACTCAGGGGTTGACAACTGTGCCTTTTTCCCCCTATAAAAGACCAGATAGTAAACACTTAGGGCTTTGTGGGTCATTCTGACTCTGTCGCAACTACTCAACTCTGTAGTTGTTGAACAAAAGCAGCCATAAACGATATGTAAACTAATGACTATGACTGCATTCCAGGAAAACTGTATTTACAAAAATAGACAGTGGGCCTGACTTGGCCTTCAGGCTATAGTTTGCTGACGCCTGTTATTACCCAAGGTTGATCCAAACCTCTTGACTCAGATTGTATGGAAAAAAACCAACTCTCTTCTATATCTTTATATCCCAATGCAACATCTAGCACAGACCCACGTATTCATAGGCACTCAACAAATATTTGTTGATGAAATGACCAATAAAAAAATTAATTAAGCTAATGTTTATTGAGTGCCTACTATTTCCCAGGTACCGTTATAAGCACTTGACATATATCAGTGAACAAAACAGGTAGAAATCCTGGCCTATGATGGATTAAAACCTGTAAATCTGTAAATCATACAGCAAGACTATTCGTTTTCTATTGCTGCCATAATAAAATTCCACAAACACAGTGGCTTAAAACAAATCATGTATTATCTTACTGTTCTGCAGGTCAAAGTCCAACCCAAGTTTCATCAGACTAAAATGAAGGCATTCACAGGGCTGTGGGTTGTTTCTTGAGGAACTGTTTCCTAAGTCATTATAGTTCTTGGCAGAATTCAGTTCCTTAAACACAGATCCCTACATCTAAAAACCAGCAATGGGTCACTGAGTATTTATCCTGCTACCACCTTTCTCCCTTACTATAGCCAGGGAAGTTTCTTCAATTTTAAGGACTCATGTGATTGCAAAAGGCCCACTTGGATAATCCAGAATAATCTTATCCCAACATCCTTAACCTTAATTACATCTTCAGAGTCTCTTTTGCCATGTAAGGTAACATATTCACAGTTCCTGGAGATTAAAACACGGGCACCTTTTTTTTTTAGCTAATTTTATCAACCCTTTCTTTTTTATTATTGTTATTCTATTATAGTTCTTCCAACTTTCCCCCCTTTTCCCTCCTCCGCCCATCGCACCCCACCCCAGTCAATCCCCTCACTGTTGTCCATGTCCTTTGTTCCCTGACTAGTCCCTTCCCCTTCTTTCCACCATTATCCCCCCACCCTCTGGCCACTGTCAGTCTGTTCCATGTTCCCATGGTTCTGGTTCTATTTTGCTTGTTAGTTTATTTTCTTCATTAGATTCCTCTTAGAAGTGAGATCATAGTATCTTTGAGGGACTTTATTCTGACTACCACAAAGACCATCAAAGAATTTTTATATTAAATCTGATACTTTTATTTTTTACTGCTGGATTATATTTCTAGTGATCCACTATATGGTATAAATTATATTCATTTTAATACTTGTGATAATCCAGCTATATCGGATAGACCAAATCACACTTTTCCTGGCCTTGCCCAAATCGATAAACTTAGGCCTGATGATTCTTGAGCCAGTCCTAAATAATGCTCGACTTCTTCAAAAACTCTCACCTAATGTTGAAAACATTAAAAGCACGTCATTGTATCATAAGCCTGACATATGTGAGAGGAGCTCTCCATTGTGAAACCGTGCTGTCATTGACCTGAAGCTTTGTTTCTGAGCTTGGCATGTGAGCCCAGACCATTTGACCGGGCCTCTGCCTCGGTTTTCTGATTTGCTTTTCAATCCCCTTGCACTGATCAGTTTTAGCTAAAAAGCTGACATCGTCCTTGACCCTTGCCAATCCCTCCAACTGTGCTTACGTTCCAGGTACCGATCAGGAGTTCTTCCAACTGAGATGGACAACACCCACCCACAACCCAAGACTCTCAGTTCCAGAAGTCACTTACTCAAGGCGCCCGGTGCTATGCACGGCCATTTACAGATGGCAGACACTACCTAAATTGGGCAAAATTTTGCAGCGGTGTAGCCTGGTCTGCTCCCCAAACCCAACCTTATCTGTATTCTTCATCTCCCTTGAATGCTCCACCACCGTTCACCCATACTCAAGTTAAAAACTTTAAGGTAGTTTTCAATTCCATTCCGCCTTTATGCCCCACGTTCAATCACCATCTTGTGCTGGTTCCCGTCACCTCAGACACAGAATACAGAAGAAAGACTGGGTTTGGCAGGGAATGCAAATACCATATTTTGCCGCATATAATGTGTGCCCATGTTTGTAGCCCAAACTTTTCAGGGAAAAAATCTTTCGTTTTAATTTTTTAACCCAATTTTTTATTCATTTGTATTTAGATTCTTGTTTTTTGCATTACAAGAGAATTTTAGCATTTCTTTGTGAACATATTATGATACAAGAAATTTTATGTAATAAATAATCACAAAGCACAAGCACAAATACAAGGTATTTCAGGTACTCTCCATGTGTAATGCGTTTTCCTTATTTTTCCCTCAAAACTTTGGGCCAAAAAGTGCACATTATACATGGCAAAATACGGTAACACCTACATCATAGGGTTGTTGTGAAAATTAAATGAGATAATGAATATGGTGTAATAACTGCAGATGTCAGCTGTCACCATTATGATCATCCCACCAAAGCTCTACTACCTCCACTGCAGCAAACGTTACAACTGTTGAGGGCATGGAGTGAATATTTTCATACTAATCATTCAGATTCATTCAAGATACCATTTACTTTTGTTTTTACTATGTTAGCAGAGGTCATTTCATTCTAATCTTGTCCATCAGGTTACAGTTTGGACAGGGTTCAGTCTAATCAGACCTGCCAATAAAGGCTTGGCTCTACTGAGAAGCTTCATTCAACTACCATCTCGGAAAGCGCAAGGCAGCATTTGTGCATATTTGTATCATAAATCACACTACCAAGATGCCAAAAGCAGTCACTTATTTTATGAATCAGTCTCTGATTCTCAAGACTGAATTAGCCCCTTCTTTCTCTACGTTCCATCATGTGCTGCCAACACTGTTATAGCATTTATAATATGGCATTGTAACGATGTCCTTGACCTTCCCCATGAGACTGTAAGCAACTCTGGGGTGGACGTTTAGTCTTTGCAGTCTCATTCGTGGTACACAGTGGGTAACCAGTAAATGTTTATTCAAGCAAAGGACTAAGAGGCCCGGGCTACAGGGGCCTTAGCCCTTTATAGGGCCATGCCTATTTTATGTGTTTGCGAATATATACTCTAGCATATTTTATATATTCAGGGATTTCACAGAAAGGACGAACAAAGTAAATATAAATCTGTCCTTTCCAAAAATCCCCAATTAATCTTTCTATAACATGTTTAAAAAGTGTTGTCAATTGCTTGTACATGCAATGTAAATTAGATTAATTTTTCCGAACACTTCGTAGCAACTTCCTTGACCCCCCCAGGCCCAAAATGTGATGTCCTGTGCCTCCTAAAGAAAGGGGGAGCTTGGGCTTTATTTAGAGAAGACATTCAGTATTACAGATAGAACACAGACGCGTTCGTGTGAGTCAAGGTCAAAGAGGAAGGAATTTTTCTCATTTAGAAAGTTGTTTCTGTAAGAATATTAACTCTACACTTTCAAAATTATAACATCATCGCCCATGATATCACATAATCCCTTCTTAGTGCATCTTCTTGAATATTTTAGTTAAAAATTGGCCATGGAACCCTTGGATTAAGTGCCAAAAAAAATACTGTGCTGTGGGATGCCATTTTTGAAGGTATTGCTGTTTAATGCCATTGGAAAATATGATTCTCCTGAGCCAGTTGAGAGTGTGCCAGTTGGGTCTCAGGGACCACCAGACTATGCTCCGGCCTCATGGTTCTCAAATTTTAACGTGCAGAGGAACCCCGAGGGTGCTGTTCCAATGCAGATTGACTCGTCAATGTGGGAGCGGTCCTGACCCAGAGCCTGCATTTCCAACAATTCCTCAGGTGATGGCCAAGTCGTTGATCTGTAGACCACATCATGGATAACAAGGTGCTAATGGACACTATGAATAAGAAAATTCACCAGGAAGGAAATTTCTAAGGTAACCTGCCACTGTATTTCTCCTATGCCAGTAGTTATGGAGATTTCCCCTATTAACACATTTTACTTAAGAGGATAATTCCTTTACTAACAGCCTTGAAACAGATTGAACCTTTTAATTAGTCCAAATTTAATCACTATATAAAATGTGGCTCATGCAATGATTAATAAATGATAATGTCCTTGGCAGACAAGATAAATTATGTTTAAGCTACATTTTTTTTCTTTTAAAAAATTCCTTTTTTATGGCTCAATTCACATGTGGCTTCTGAGATATGTTATTGAAGGCATAGTCTGTTAGTTATGTACTCTAGACGCCAATAGCCCCACCCAAACAAAGCTGAAATACCCGTAAATGCATAGGAATAAACCAGATTCTCATCTCATGTGACCATTTCCCAGTAATGAGATAGCTCTTGGGATAATTTGACTGACCAGGAGAGCCAATCCAGACAGCTCCTAATCAGTAATGACAAATTGAAGAGCCTTACAGTTAAAATAAGCTGTGTTTTTCCAGTGCTTGCCATATTAGATTTTAGCCATGCCCTAGAGTTATAAAACTGCATTCTCATCAATCCATTCTGCATGCAACTCAAATCGCCTATTTGGGCTAAGGATTCAAGAGTCTAACTTTGAAACCAAAATGACAGAGCTACCGTCATTAGACAGCATAAATTCTTCCATGGAAGTACTCAAAATCTGCCGAACCTCGCACTCCATTTGAAAATTTGCCCATTAATTTTCCCACTGTCTCTAATTCTCTTTGTTGTCAGTTTCCTCCCTGCCTTAATCAGTTGATATACTGTATAAAGTTGTGCATACACTAAATTCTGATGACAGAAAGCTTATTTTAAATCCGGTTAAAATAAGTTAGTATTTACCGTGATGAATTCTATGTAAAGAAATAAATCCTTCTATATGAATAATCATTCCGGAACACCTGCTAACATATTTTCCAAGTTCTGTACTCACATATCTTATTATTTTAATGCAGCATGTATTTATATTTTTACTTTATGCATGACACTAAGTATCTCTGTTCGGTTTACTGCAACAACGGGAAACTAACATCCGTGGGACAGGGCAGTACCTGCGGCCGGCAAGAGCAAAGAGCAGCAATCCGTTACCTAGAACCCAGGAGACCAGCAATTGTACGGAAGGACCACACAGTCACACAGTGACGCCTTTCCCACTGGCCAAACTGGATCCCGACTGATGATACTGATAGGGGTCAGACGCCTAAAGCACAGCGTAGCGAAGGATAGAAATGAAACTTGGGGGGCCAAAAAAGAACTCAAAGCACAGGTGACATATAAGAAATAGATAACTTAAAGAAAAATTCACTTACTGAATGTTGAGACCCCTACTGCTCTGCCCACCATCAGGTCTGGAATGTCAGCAGCCAGGTTTTGATGCTCAAGGCAGGAGACTGGATGGTTCATTTCTGAAAAATGAAAATGAAATAAAAATTTAATTTAAAAATTGGAAGATAAAACTGAGAATATTTCCCCAAATATACAGCAAAAGGCAGACATGAAAAAGTGGGGGGAAAATATAAGGTAAGTAGAGAATCATGTCAAGAGTTTGAACAGTCAACATGGCTAACAGAACAGCATTCCAGAAAGGGTACAAGAAAAAAAAATGGAGGAGAGAAAATTATCCAAAAATAAAATTCAGGAGAACTTTCCAGGTGGATTTCCAGATTTCCAGATTTTCACCAACTACCCAGCACAAAAGATTAAAACAGTCCCTCAGCAAAGGAATATTACCATGGAGTTCAAGAACACTGGGACACAGTGAATATACAAGCTTTCAGAGATGGAGGAAATAAGCAGGTTACATACTAAGGATCAGCAATCGGACCATTACTGACTTTTAACAGCATCACAGAGGCTAAAAGGCAATGGAGCAATGCCTCCACATTTTGGGGGGAACATAATATCCAACCTATAATTCTGTGCTCAGTCAAACTATCGATAAAATAAAAGCCTTTCCGGGTATGCATAATCTCGAACTTTCATCTCCTAGCATCCCTTTCTCACGGAGCTTCCAAAATATGTGCTGTACCAAAGTGGAGGGTATACAGCAGAACAGAGGAGGAAATAGAATGCAGGAAACATGGATCTCACTGACAAAGGTATTGCAGAATGACTCATGCACTAGGCATGGGAAGTAATCAGTCCAATTTGGGACTTAACAAAATGAGTTTGAATAAATTAAGGGGAGATTTACATAATTTGGTAATGGAGCTGAAATAGTGAAAAGTGCATGAAAAACTAAGTAACCATAATACAAGGCAATTATTAGCTTCAGTAAGAAAATATTTTTGCAAGAAACAGAAAAAAAGGAAAAATCACAATATACTATGTAGTTCAGTTATGAATAGTGTTTATACAGTTACGCTAAAGTAAACTCTGAAGATTTCACTAATCTACCCTATAACTATATTGGGAGGAGAGAATGACAGGAAGTCTGAATGTGTATGGATGGAGAGAAAAAGATAAATAAATTTCATGTTCCTCCCCGGAATGTCAATCAGAAATATTCAATTATGGGAAACAAGTTATTTAGAGAAATAGAGATAAATACCTAAATACACAGCTAAAAATGAATGTATTTTTCTGTAATACTCTGTACAGAATATGTGGAAATATTTTTCTGTATTCAAAACTTTAATAAATTTTTAAAATAAATTTTTAAATATAATAATTTTCAAAATGTAAAAGCTAAATATTATAAAGAAAGTGTCTCTGTCATTTTTTAGGTATGATATCTCAAACTATAGCATGAAATTCTTATCTTTCATTATTTTAATATATTTACCCACAAAGGTAAATGTTTGTTATTCTTACTGTCCCATAAAACATGATTAAATAAAGTCTGTTTGGCTTAGAGTAAATGAGTCCTCCCATTATTTCAATAAATATGAATAAGGACATGGACACTTCTTTAAGAATTTCCACAATTTCTATCACATTAATTAAACCCTATATCATGCTATATTATCATGATTGAACCCCCTTTTGAAATTAGGTATCACACCTATTAAAATACTGGAATTTTGAAATAACTGAAACCCCTTGCTATGTAATAGAGGAAAATTATAAATTTTATTTTCTAAAAGTAGCATTCTTTTTCAAAACTCCAATGACCAGGCTATAATACTGCCATTTTCCTAGGACAGTTCGAAGACTGTCCTTGAGAACTCTTAATTAAGTTCTGTCGCTTCAATACGCCAACAGGACAGCACATCTACAATGTGAATTTTCTCCTGCACTTTGTATAATGCCTTTCAAAACCTATGACAGGAAAAATTCATCTTCCCTATTTCAACATTCACCTAACTAGGAAAAAAGTAAATGATAGCTGCACATTGTGTTAGTGAATGGATGTAAAATTAGAACTATGCTAAGAAAATATTAAGATTTACTTATAATTCATTTGTATTGTAATTTAAAAACTCTATATCCTGTGACTACTTAATTATGCAAATTGAATAGGATAACCAAAGTGGTAAAAACATCATTATATATCCCTAATTTGTCCAATGACAAATAGTAATACTGTAATATCAAGTTCTTTGATGCACATTTAATCCTGAAGAAAGCCTGCAAAAGAAGCACTATTACTATGAAACCTATTTTACAGATAATAAAACTGAGATGTTGCAAAGTGAAAAAATTTACTCCACTAGAAAGTTGTAAACCTAGAATGTGGACCAAAATATCTTCAAGCACAGTCCATCCTTTTAGTCACTCTTCTGAAGTGTTTCATATTTAACTTTAGCTAATGATGATATTCAAATGGATTCTATTTGTGTGCTGGATATATAAGATCAGGTGATCTTCTCCCGCACTTATTTTCAATTTCAATGTATTATTTCCCATGTTTCTGATCCAGTCCAAATCAGGTTTTCTAAAAATAAATTCTACCAAATATTTAAAGAAAAATTAATACCGATCTGTCTCAAACGCCTCCAAAGAAATGAAGAGAAGGTAACCTTTCCAAACTGATTTTAATAAGGTCAACGTTTTCCTGACAACGCCAAAGAAAGTACAAAGAAAATTACAGGCCAATATCCCTTATGAGCATAGATACAAAAATCCTCAACAAAATACTATCAAACAAAATGGTGAGCAGCTGAAAGCTTTTCCTCTAAGATCAGAAATAAGACAAGAATGCCCACTCTTGCCACTCCTATTGAACACTACTAGAGGTCCTGGCCAGAGGAATTAGGCAAGAAATAAATAAAAAGCACCCAAATCAGAATGGCAGGAGTAAAATTATCTCTGTTTGCAGATGACATGACTTTATATATAGAAAATCTTAGATTCTACCAAAAAACTGTTATAACTAATAAACAAATTCAGTAAAGTTATAGGGTACAATATTAACATACAAAAATCAGTTGTGTTCCTATACACCAACAATGAACTATCCAAAAAAGACATTAAGAAAACAACCCCATTTACAATAGCATCAAAAAGAATAAAATACTTAGGAATAACCTTAACCAAGGAGGTGAAAGGTCTGTACACTGAAAACTATAGAACAGCAATGAAAGAACATGAAGACGACACAAAAAATAGAAAGGCCCTCTATCTTCATGAACTGGAAATATAAATACCATTCAAATGTGCATCCCACCCAAAGTGGTGTACAGGTTCAATGCAAAACCTACAAAAATTCCAACGGCATTTTTCAAAGAAATAAAAAAAAAACAATCGCAAAATTTGTATGTAACCAAAAAGACCCCAAACAGCCAAAGTAGTTCTGAGAAATAAGAACAAGGCTGGGAGCATCACTTGAAATTTGCTGAGAGAGTAGATCTCAAGAGTTCTCACAACACAAACATGAAAATGGTAACCATGAAGATTGAGAGAGATATTAATTAACTGGATGGTGGTAATCATTTCATAATGTATACATATATCAAAACATCACATTGTATATCTTAAATATATACAATTTTTATTTGTCAATCATACTTCAGAAAAGCTAGGGGAAAAAAACCAGGAAAATGGCCCTGGCTGGTGTGTCTCAGGGGATTGAGTGCCAGCCTGCAAACCAAAGGGCACACGCCTGGGTTGCCGGCCAGGTCCGCAGTAGGGGGCACGCGAGAGGCAACCACACTTTGATGTTCCTCTCCCTCTATATCTCCCTGCCTTCCGCTCACTAAATTAAAAAAAAAACACAGAAAAATAGAAAGAAATCTACTAAATTTAAATATGCTTCCAAACATGAAATCTACCAAAATGTTAATTTCTGGTTTCCTCTACCTAGACTTATTTTGTTTGACTCATGACTTGGAATTGTGGATGTTTTTATTTATTTGAGGATAAAATGATTCCTGGTCACCTTATCCACACAATATTCACAAGTCTACCATGTTATTTTGATCTTCTTAACTGGTTTCATTTTTCTCCTATAATGGTAGGTACTTATCACTACCTACCTTTGTATTCTATACTATATTATTTGTATTTTTGCCTCAAACATAAATTCCTTAAAACAATGACTTTGTCTTGTTTTCCATAAGCCTTGTAGAAGAACAGTGCCTAGCACATAGTAGGCCTCAATTAATATTTGTTGAATGAATGAAAATAGATGTAATAAATTGTTTTTCATTTGTAAAGAGATAACATAGAATTTAAGGAGATAGAAACTCTAAACATCTTAGCATTATATTTCATATAGTTAAATTCCTGGTGATCTATGTAATTTGATATCCATTTAAAAATCTTTATAATTGGCTTTAAAAAGTATTATTACTTGAGCCTATTTGTAATTTTATCTCACTCTGATGTCACTATACTCAAACTCTTACTCTAGAATAGTAGAAGTTATTCTTTACAAACCTCATTGACAAAATTATCTAAATGATAGATACAACTGTTCAATGATTTTTTTTCCAATTCATTTTAGTTGTGTTTTAAAAATAAGGACATGCAGATTGAGAGCTGTTCAAAAGACATTGTTTCCTTTCTCTAATTTACAACCTTTTCATGTTATTCCCAACATTTTTATCACTCATGTGCTTTGCTCCAAGCATTTTGTAAGAGGAACTCCATGAATAAAATGTAGCAATGTCTGTAAAATTTGTAAGTATACCTCGGGCATACTTGAAATGGAGCACATTTTTGACACTTCACGCCAATAATAATTCAAACTCTAGGGGCCTCTTTTCAATCTTATATATCAGCAAGTTAGAAAACCTCTACAGACAGGATGGGTAAATTTCCCAAGCCTGTATGGCATGTTTCCAAAAGAAGTGGGCTAGGGCTATCTCCCCATATATGACATTTTCAGAAGTCTACATTAACTAATGACCCCTGAAGCGAAAACCTGGTATTCTTTAGTGATGCCAAGGCACTGCCCAAGGATTCCCAGGCTCTATATATGAACACATGTCCCTTAGTCATATCACTAGCAGTGCCAAAGAGAGGAGAGTTGCCTGGCTCAAGTGATGCTTAAGTTTTTGATCATCTGCTCAAGGATAACAATACAGGTTTGCAAGATAAATTATCATTGCAGAAAATGTGTTTCTTAGTGTGGGAAAAAAAACCATTACATTATCATCTACCTCAAATTTAACATTAATTGGGCCAAAATGAATACACGAAGTATTTCTTAAACATCCTCCTCATGCCTGATAATTTTACTAAAATTTCATGGTTTCTGTTATCATACTGCACCATTCAAAACTGACCTCCAAAGTATCACAAATACTATACCACCTATTGAAATACAGCTGCTCTTGCAGAAGACATTGATAACCTCCTCACTGCAGAAACTATCTTCAGTTAGTTTCACTGTTATCTTGCTTGAATACTCTCTCCAGCATTAGAAATTACTGAGTCATTTCTTTCATTCATTCCAAAAAAAGTATTGTGCACCTACTTTATGCATGGCAGTAGGAATATAGTAATTAATTCTTTTTAAGTCTCTAAGATCAGGGCAGTTTAGAATCTCGTGGCAGTAAAGTAGTTACCAGATAATTTTAATACAGAGTAGTAATGTCGCAAAACAGTAAAAAAAAAAATGTTGCAATAATGGGGAGCTCCAGTCCAACACTGGAGGTTAGGAAAGACTCCTATAGGCGGTATCATTCAAACAGAGTCTGGAGGAATTAGTCAAGTCATCTAAGAGGGATTTAGGGAAATGGAATTACAGAAAAAGTATGTAAATGAACCCAGAAGCAAAAAGAAAGAATAGAGGGTTTGGGAAACTTTCAGTAGGTCAGGATTGCTAAGGCTTGGGAGTAACAGGAGCAGCGCAGTGAGAAAAGATTGGAGGTCTGAGCACGTCTGTCATACTAGGGAGTTCGGGACTCATTTGGAGAGGAATGAAGAGCATTGAACTTTCAGTGGAGGGGCACCATCCGTGTGGTTTCCTTATGGAGAACTGATCAAATACATCAAAATAGGAGGCACAGGCGAAAGCCTAGGGCACTGTGATGGTGGCTTCAGTGAGGGTGGTGGCAGGAAAGAATAAAGCAAAGTGGATGGTTGCATTTAATAGCTCTTGGGGATGTAGGAGCAGTGGTCTTTCAGGGGTTAAGGGATTTGTTAGATATGAGTAGTAATGAAGAAGGACAAGTTAAGGAGGACCCTTGGTTTCTTCACAGAAACCTTCGTGTTCAAGCTGAGTTGACCGAAAGGCAGTGGGATATACATGTGTGGAGCTCAGAAGAAAGAAATGGGTTGCAAACTAAAACAACTCGTTTCCATTCTACCTCTCTGGCTTCCGTTTTTCTGAATTTACTTTATTTGACACACAACTATACATCATATCTCCCAGGCCTTCGCCCTCAGACATATTATTCTCCTTCACCCCACAGGCTCCTCCTGTGATTCCACGCATGCACTCAGTTTTAACCACTACCTATGTCTTTGCATTCCCCACAGAAGCAATGTATTTGGTAGCTGATCCTGGGATATACACTAAAGGAGTTTAAAAGTGAGACATGGAAAAGAGATTAGCTAACAAAAAGGGTGGATTTTCAAGCAAGTTACCACTAGGGGTAACTGGATATAAAGCCCACTGAGGAACTCTAGGAAACTATGTAGAAGATTTGCCTCAGTGATATCCAACCTGAGAAGTGACAGAGCTTAGGTATTTATGCACCGATTTCCATTAGTCATTGGTTAAGGGCTACAGGTCTGGGCTCTTCTATCTTGCTAGGAACATGGATACATGGACAGAGCTGGCTCTGGACACTAGGAAAAATCCTTGCTCATAAAGATACAATTGGAAGTCTGCACTACAATGTTAAGGCTCAAGGATGAAAATGCAGGATGCCTACAGAATCTGCTTCAACATATGTGATGATTCCAAAATTGATAATGTCAGTAGGAGGACAATATTGATAAAATGAATTCCATTGTAAAGCTGTAAATTGTCATCTAAAACCTGCTGTTGATCAAAGGGACCAATAGAAGAGAACTAAGGGGCAAGATATGGTGCCAGACAAATACAAGAGAACCGAAGAAGGTGAACACAAAGATTAGGTATTTGGAGCGCAGTAGATGGACAGAACCTTGCTCCTCAAAGTGACTTGTGAGGACCAGTAAAATTACCATCTCTTGAGAAAATGTTAGAAATGCATACAATCGAGTAAGAATCCAAAGTACCAAGATCCCCTGTTATGACATAGGCACATTAAAATTTGAGAAAGTCTTCTCTATCTTCTTTAGAGCTTGGATCATCACGATGAAGGCTTTTTCAATGCACCCCTAACTTATATCTGGGTGGCCATCTATATTCATTGCCTGCATTCCTTAATCCTTTCCAGTAGGTCCTCGATCTAGTAAATTGTCTAAACCAAAAACGTAGAATCCTCTCTATTACCCCCAACCCCACCATCCACTATTTTTATGACTTTCTGCCAATGCCATGGGTCAAGTCTGCATCCTTTCCAAAAGATTATTGTAATACTCTTTTCATTGTTCTTATTGATTTCTAGGTCTTATTGCTCCAATTTACCCTTCAAAATGACATAGAGCAATTTTTAAAGTACAAATTACCATACCATTCCCTCAGCAGTTGTCCATCAACTTCAGGACAAAATCTTAACTACTTAGTCTATCACCATGAGTTTGTCCATGATCTGGTACCAACTTAACCTCCTTGCAAATATACTGGCCTAATGTAGTTACTGTAGTTTGAGCATTAAATTTAGTGCTGAACTTCCTGTCAATCAAGGCATGAAGGACATGAGGGTTACACAATCTTTACCTTTAAAAGTTTGGTGTTTGTCAAACATCCTTTTCTGCCCTGGATTTAACAGCAGGCCTTCCATTAAAGAGCCCCCTCCCTCCAAGTATGATGCTTCGTGGGTTTTTCCCAGGTTCTAGCCCATAACGTACTTTACGCATTGTACTCCTCTGTTAAATACCTGAAGTATTATGTTCAAGGCTTTCTCTGAAAATCTTTTCTGGAAGACATTTTCAGATATCCTTTACCTGGAACACAGAGAATAGTTATACTTCTTGAACACTGAGGTCATATATCTGTCCTGTCACCTGCCACACCTAACTCTGGCCAGGAGAACTTCATCCTAGGCAAGAGACATGAGAATCCTTACCGGAAATGAGGGCGAATAAGGCAACCACCATTTTATAATAGATTTTTAAGGGACAAACATATTATTGATATTCAATTTCAATGACTTTATTACCAGGGTCATAACATAAGGGGAGTCAAACAATGTTATAAACAATGTCTTTAAGAGTATTTTGCAATATTAAAGACGTGTTCATATTTTATTTTATTTTTTAAAGATTTTATTTTATTTTTAGACAGAGGGGAAGGAAGAGAGGAAGAGAGGGGGAGAAACATCAATGTGTGGTTGCCTCTCGCTCGCCCCCTATTGGGTGCCTGGCCCGCAACCCAGGCCTGTGCCCTGACTGGGGAATCGACCCAGCGACCCTTTGGTTTGCAGGCCAGTGCTCAATCTACTGAGCTACACCAGCCAGGGCCATATTTTAATTTTATGAATGATAGATACATGTTAAGGATGTGATACATTTGCAAATCTCACAGAAAACCAACTGGACTTGGAATCAGAAAGCTTGGTTTGCCTTCCAGACGGCTTTTGCTGCCAGCATGAACCAAAGCCAGTCAGACTATTAATGTCAGTTTCCTCACATGTAAACGTGAATAATAATACTCAGATGAAAGGCTGGTATGAGAACTGAATCAGCAATCCAATGTGAAAGCCTCTAGAATAGTGTCCAACAAACAATAAGCAATAAAAATAAATAAATATTGGCATCCTTTTTTTAATTCCTCAAACATCAAATATCCATCGGTTGGTATGTTTTTCAGGAGCAGAAATTAATTCCCATAATAAACTCACCATTTAGCAGATTCAAGGCTATGGCGAAAGAAACTGAAGGAGACATGAGCAAATAGAAAGATATCCTACATGGACTGTAAGAATTAATATTGTGAAAAAGTCCATACTGTCCAAAGCCATCTAGAGAGTCAATGCAATGCTTACGAGTGGGAGACCAATGGGGGAAAAGGTGGGACAACTGTAACGGAACAACAATAAGAAATCCCAATGATATTTTTTCACAGAAATTCTAAACAATCCTAAAATTTGTATGGAACCACAAAAGACCCCAAATAGCCAAAGCAATGTAGAGAAAGAACAAAGCTGGAGACATTGCAATTTCTGGTTTCAAACTATACTGCACAGACATACTAATCAAATCAGTATGGTACTGGCTTAAAAATAGACACATAGACCAATGGAACAGAATTGAGGGCACCAAAATAAACCCTCACATATATGGTCAACTAACATTTGACAAGGGAGCAAAGAATAACAATGGGGACATGACAGTTTGTTCAATAAATGGTGGTGGAAAAACTAGATAACCATATGCAGAAGAATGAAACTGGATCCCTAGGTTATACCATTGACAAAAAATAACTTGAAATGTATTAAAGGCTTAAACGTATAACCTGGAACCATAAAACTCCTAGAAGAAAACATAGGAGAAAAGCTCCTTGATATGAGTCTTAGCAATAATTTTTTTTATATGACGCCCAAAAGCACAGGCATCAAAAGCAAAAATCATCACATAGGGCTATGGAAAACTAAAAAGCTGCAGAGCAAAAGAAACAACCAACAAAATGAAAAGACAATCCATGGAATGAGAGAAAATATTTGCAAATCACATATCTCATAAGGGATGAATACACAAAAAATATAAGAAACTCATACAAACTAATAGCAAAAAAAATTCCAATTTAAAAATGGGCAGAGGAACTGAATAGACATTTTTTCGAGGAAAACATATGAGTAAGTCAGAGAGGGAAAAGCACATTCTGTATGATATGACTTATATGTGAAATGGGGAGATGATGATAAAAAGGTACAAACTTCAGTTATAAGATGAGTAAGTCTGGGGAATCTAATATACAGAAATGTGACTATAGTTAACGATATTGTATTATATATTTGAAAGTTGCTAAGACAGTAGATCATAAATATTTTCACCACCAAAAAGAAACAGGATCCTGATGTTCACTGAGTGAATAAGATTATCTAATATTAAAGGGAAATATAATTTCTGTGTAATTTAAGATAATCAAAAATACTAAAAGCCAGTCTTCCTATTGATTTCATGAAGTTAGCAGAACACTGACACCAAACCCTAAAAAGGGTAGTAGCATAAACTGAGGTCAAAACACATGCAAACATGAAACAAGAAACCTTAGATAAACCAATGGCAAAGTCAATCCACCAGAGGATTTACAATTAATTCACCATGACCAAATTGGTTTACTTCAGAGATGCAAAATTGGTTTAACTTTTGGATGTCTATTAATGTATGATCAGTCTGACACAAGTTGACAGGGCATCAGATAAAACTCAACAAGCATTCATGATTTTTACATAATAAAATCTCCTTGTAAATTAGACATTGGAGGGTACTCGCTTTGCATTAAAAACATATCTATCAAAACCAACAGCTACTCACATCATTATGTTTAATCATGAAATATGGGATGCATTACCATCATCATTAGAAATAAAATTAGCCTAAACTAGACTGTAAGTACTATGACAGTAGAAGCCATGTTGGGTTTTGCCCATCACTGTATCCCTAGGGCCTAACAGCGTGCCTGATACTCAGTTTTTCTTCTGTCTCACTAGCTTCCACTTACTTTACCAACTTATAATGTTGCCTGCTTCTTTCTCCTCTTTATGTAGGCTCCCATGGATTCAAAGATCTCTGCATGCTGATGATTCATGACCTTCTTGGGATGATTCAACATTTTATTTTGCTATTTAACATTTGTAAACCAAAACTATTGGCCTTTGCCCTTAATATTCATCCACTCCTCCTCAAGTAGTGGTGCCACTGTCCAGCCAGTGACTTAGGCCAGTGATCTATGCACCTTCCATATTTGCACCCTAACTTGCCACCTATTAACTGTAACTATCCATCTGTCAGCAAGTTCCATTGGCGTGAATGCCAAAATCTATGCTGAGTCTCACCATTTTTCATACTGGCATTGCAAGTCACCAACTCTTCTCACTTGAACAATGACAAAAACTTCAAATTAGTCTCCTTATCCGCTACTGTCCATTCCGCCCAGCAGCCAGAACATTCTTAAAGCCCA
>PVJD01009165.1:0-65469 GCA_004026545.1 Mormoops blainvillei | reverse complement strand
TTTTAGGCACATCTCTGACTTGTCCCTTTGGCTCCCGTTCCCAGAGGAGGGGCCCGGGAAAGACTAGTTAATGAAGAAACAAATGTTACCCCTTCCGTCCCTTTGTCCATGAGCTTCTTAAAGACAGGGTCTGCCATACAGCAGGAGCTCGATAAATGTTAAGATGCTGAGTATATGTCTCTCAGACATGCCTGGAATTGCACACTTTCACCTCATGATTAAATTGGATAATCAGTAAACTGAGGTCACTATTGTTTAATGTTCATGCAGCAGACACTGAGGCCAGAGAAGAAAAGTGACTTGTACTGTGACGAAAAGCCACACAGCACAGTAATGAGAGTTGAGGGTTCAGACCCCAGCCTCCCTCCTCTAACTATAATGAAATCATCATCATTATCCTGACTGCAGCTGTGTCTTGAGCACCTACGCTGTGCCAGCTACTTTATAAGCACCATCTCTTCTAATCCTCAGATGACAAAATTGAGCTCCAAATCCCCACCTTTCTCCTGGGATTTGTTGTGGGGAGCTGACTATAGCCTCTTGGTCCAGACCTGGGGAGCAGTGGCAGGGCCAGACCTGAGGACACAGCACACAGCCTGGGGGCCGCCTCCCACCTGATGCAATCAGCTCTCTCTCCGGAGCCTGCTTGACACTCTCTCCTCTGGGAGGTCCCTCCCCAGGTAGGTGGCCCCCGTCAGGGAGGGAGTAGCCAACCTCCAGTCCCTCCCTATGCCCAAACCTCTGCCTCCCTGCTTACCTCCAGGAAGCCCTCCCCCAGGGGACCCCTTCCGGAGGGCAGGGAGGGACCGTGGAGACCACCCAGCCCCGTCCCTGCCCCGCTTCCACAGATGGGGAAACCACAGCCCAGGCAGCAGAAGGCCCCGCTGGCAGGCCTCCTGGCTCCTAGCCCAGGGCACTTTAGGCCCCACTCTGTCACCACACGCAACACAAACAATGCTGGCCATGCCTTCCCACTGAGGGCAGCTTGCATTCAGGGTCTCAGGCTCAGATTTTAAAACAGGAGACCTGATGGCCGTACACACTGGCCACAGCTGCACGCAGTGTGGAGTGGAGGTGCATCTCCCAGGCCGGGAGAGACAGGGTTGTCTGTGATCCTGCGGCCCCTGTGCAGGCTCTGTTCCAGGTGCTTTCCAAATATCGGCTCTTAGTTACGATGTTAACCACATGCGAATGTCCTCATCTTACAGGCGAGGAAGCCGAGGACAGAAGTACCACCCGTATCTGTATTTCACAGAGAGGGAAATAGGAGCTCAGCGATGCGAAGGACCGACTGGGGGTGAGAGGGCATGGGGGAAGTGGGATTTGGACCGGGACCCCCGACCCAGAGTCTATCGTCTTAACCTCCACCCTGCACCGCTCCCCTTAAGTCCTTGCCCTCCATCCCCCACCCCCTGAGGCCTGGACTCCACATTTCCTCTCCGAAGGCACGAGCTTTTGTGGAAAAGCCTGCAAGGAGGTGTGCAGAGCCTTTGTGAGTGGAGCCCTGCGTGAAGGCTGTTATTTTAATATCGCAGATCTAAACCATTGTCAAATGCCATGGCTTTCAGTTCGACTCTGCCCATGCTGCGCCGTCACAGAAAGTCGCGGTGCCTCTCTGAACGGAGGGTCCCCCTTCTGCAGCGAGGAGGACAATGCCTTCTGTTCATCCATCATCCCATGCAGGCTGCCCTTGAGATGGCCCCAGGGATCCCTACCTCCTGATATCTGTGCCCTGTGCAATCCCCTCTCTTTGAGTGATGGTTAGACCTACTGACTTGCTTCTACTAAACAGAATGTAGCAAAAATGATGGGATGTCCTCGTGGCAAGGACTTTAGGGAGGCCTCTGGCTACAGCCAGTGAGGAACTGAATCCTGTCAACCGCCAAGTGAGCAAGCCTTGAAGGAAAGCAAGCCAGCCAGCCTTCAGATGAGGCCACCGCCCAGAGGCACCCAGCTAAACCACACCTAGATCTTGACCCACAAAAACCCTGAGATAATAAATGCTTATTGCTTTAAGCTGCTAAGTTTTGGAGGGTATTTGTTATGCGGCAATAGGTAATTAATATACCTAGTATTTGTCTATGTAGTGTCAGGCACTATGCTTCACCTACGTTCATTCAAGATACGTTTAGTGAGTGCCACAGTGTACCAGGCACTGTGCCAGGTATTGGGCTTACAGTGGTAAGCCAGACAGATGCTGTCCTCACTCTCAAAGACCTCAAGGCTGAACTGAGGAGACAGACTTGTCGAGGCACAGTGTGAGCAGTGCTATGGGAGCCCAGAGAGACACCTGACCCAGCCTGGAGAAGCCAGGGCGGGGATGTCCGAGACTGCGAGAACCTTCTAGGCAAAGGCGAGCAGAATGGGGCACCTAAGAAAGAGGCCGAGGGAGTGGCAAGGTGGGTTGTAAGGAGACCTGGCTCGGGGGGAACAAGGGGAAGTTGACCATGGGAGAAGTCTGGCTGGAAGGGGGAACATGGCAGAGGGAGGGCAGAGATCACGCAGGGCCTCAAATGCCCACCGCAGAGCCTTGGACTCATCTGCCAGGCAGTGGGGAGTCACGGGGGGCTGTAAGTAGCGGAGGGGCATGGTCAGCAAGACCGAGCAACACGACACTGGTAGCAGGGTGGAGCAGGAGGCAGAAGGGTCAAACCAGACGGCAGGAACCCAGAAGGAGCTTGGCAGCTACACTGGTCCAGGCAGGGAATGATGGAGGCTGGGCTGGCGGAGGGAGGCTGGAGAGGAGGGGACAGACCCTCAGAGATATGAGGAGGCAGAGTGGGGAGGATTTGAGGTCTGAGTGGTGGGGATAGGGGGTGAGGAGGTAAGAATACTGCCCAAATTTCTGGCGGGATGTCTGGTTGTGCCTTTTACTTAGATCGGTGTGCACAGACACATGGACAGGTACTTGCTGGGAGGGGCACAGTGAAGGGGATGAGTTGGCCAAGCTGAGTTTGTGATGTTGCCAGAACAAGCACCTACGCAGGCCTCCCCGCTAGGAAGAGAGTCCACCCCCAGCTCAGCAGAGAAAAACGACAGACTTTGTCTGGGATGGGACCCAAGGGGGATGCTGGATTGGAGAGGCGCATTGGGAAGGTCCTGCGGAAGCCAAAGGGCCGGGGGTCTTTGGGCGGGGGCGTGAGAGGGTATCCCTGTAGACATTAGGGGCCACAACCTCAGACCTCCCAGCCTGGAGTAGGGTCACCCACCTGTTGCCCGTAGCTCAGCGCCTTGTCATAGAGCGCGATGCCCGTCTCCAGCACCCGGGCGTGCTCCTCTGGACTGGCGCAGCCCACGTCGAAGCCGTGTGCATAGCCCTGTTCTGCCAGGCAGCGCGCAGCTCGGAGCTGGGGGTCCGCGTCGGCCTTGGGGTCAGCCACCAGGCCCATGAGGTCGGCCAGCCTCCCAGCACAAGCCTCTTCCTCTTCTTCCTGCCCTAGTCGCCCGTACACGTGCGCCAGATTTGCCCAGGCGTTGAGGTTGCCCGGGTCCTCACGGGCCACCTCAAGGAAGCTCTCACGGGCCTCGTCCACCTCCTCCAGGTAGAAGGCAAATGTGCCCAGAAGGTGGCGCACCGCCAAGCGCTGCGGGGCAGCCGCGAGCTCGAGCTCCTGCCGCAGGCCGTCCCGCTGCAGCTTCAGGTCTCGGGCGCGGAGCGAGGCCTGGGAGCGCGGTTCGAAGTTCAGCTGCATCTCTAGGTGGAAATGGCCCGGGAGGTATTCCAGGTCGTCGATGAGGGCGTCCAGATCCTCGCCCACGGCCTCGGGGTCCGCCATGTCTCCCCACTGCTCCCCGGATTTGGCCCTTACCCCGGAGGCTGCGGAGGGCAGTGGATGAGGCGCACCCTCAAGCTAGCCCGGCGCGAGAGGTGAAGGCCAGCGCTCGGCGGCCCAGGGCGCAGCCACCTCCGGGTGCCGGGGCGCCTCCCGCCGGGGGGTGGGTCCCTGTGGGTGTTTCCGCTTTCGCGCTCTGCGGCTCTTAGACGCCTGCATTGCGCGACCAGGTGTGCCCGACAGACAGGTGTATTGCCAAATGCGGGCGCACGGCAAAAGGCGTGTTTTCATTTTCTGCTGAAGAAACTGAGGCTCAGGAGGAAAAAGGAGTTGCCAAGGTCACAGAACTGAGATGTGTTCAATCAGGCCTTCCTCGGTGGGCACTGCTTCACCCTCCCTGAGTGAGCTCACTGACTAGGGGAGTCAGGAGTGGCCCTTCCAGCTGCCTGCCTCAGCTCCCCTCACTCCTGCTGCTGTCCCGTCCTCACCGTAGTGCCTCAGCGTTCTCTTTCCTCTGAACACAGCCTGCCACCTCCTTCCCTCTCTGTCTTCAGCCTTTCTCATCGGGCTTCTCCACTTGGGATTTCGCTGCCTCCTCTCCCTGCCCTGCAGTCGGCCCCATTGGAAGGACCAAGGGGCTCCACGTGCTGGTTCTCATGCTGGTCCTCTACTGCTAAATTGTGGCCTTTATAATTTCACACTTCAGATTTTCCTCATCTCTGACATGAAGGTGACACCCTCTCACCCAGGGGCAGGGTAGATGTGGATAAACCTGGCAAGTGTCACCCTGGATAACTGCCAGCTCCCACTCCTTACCCTTGGTTCCCAGCCCACCCTGCACTCCACCTGAGGCCTTGAAAAGAGGGGGTTCACTACTCTCTAGAAGGCTGGCGGTACTCCCTGCTACAAGGCTGCCTGTCCTACTGTGCGTGGCTCTTTAGCAAGTCTGAACTTCTGAGCCCCTCCTGTCCCTCTTTTCGCTGGGGCCGGGCTCCTTGAGACGCCTGTTGCTTCAACCTTTTGAAAACCAGAGCTTCATTTTCAAAAGAGAAAATGGAACTAACTAATAAACTTAGAAAAACGATTTGACTTGAACAATGAGAAAGTAAGTTAAAAGAACATTCTGGTGCTATTTTTCATCTGTAATTTTAAAGTATAAAATGTAATAATCTAATACAAAATTGGTACTCTAAATTTCTGGTGATTGTGAGATGAAACGTGGGCTCTGATCTGCTTGGAAGGACCAGAAATGGATTCCAGGGTGTTTGGCTTTAAAAAAAATTTATTGTGGTAACATACTTAACATAAAACTTACCATTTTAACAATTTTTAAGTGTATAGTTTAGTAGCATCAAGTACATTCACATTGTTGTACAACCATCACCACCATCCATCTCCAGAATTTTTTCATCTTCTCAAACTGAAACTCCGTACCCATTAAAAGAGAACTCCCCATCCCCCTCCTTCCTTAGCCCCTGGTAACCACCATTCAACTGCTGTCTTCATTACCTTGCTACTTTAGCTGCCCCAAATGAGTGGAATAACATGCCCTCCTGTGTCTGGCTTATTTCACTCAGAATGATGTCATCAATGTCCATCCAGTCGTAGCACGTGCCAGGATTTGCTCCCTTTTTAAGGCTGAATATTTCATTGTGTGTCAGAACACATTTTGTTTATCTATTCATCCATTCACCCCAAGAAGGTGGCTTTCACCCCTTGACTGGGAACAATGCCGCTATGAACATGGATATACAAATATCTATTTGAGACCCTGCTTTCACTTCTTTTGGGTACATACCCAGGAGTGAAATCACTTGGCCATGTGGTAACTCTGTGTTTAATTTTTTGAAGAACTGCCAGACTGGTTTCCACAGGAGCTGCACCATTTTACACTCCCACCAACAATGCACAAATGTTCCAATTTCTCTACATCCTCGTCAAAACTTGTTTTTTTCTATTTTTTTGTTGTGTGCTTTTTATCATGGCTTTTGATCTGACTCTGAGAAGATGAGTAGGGGTGGGATGGGGAGTTGTACTTCAACAGCAGGAAAGGCATATGAAAAAGCTAGAGGTTTGCAGTACAGGGTATGTCTAGCGACAGAGCAGCCCATACGGTCAAAGCTTACAGAGCATGGAGAGGGGACGGCAGGGGATGAGGACTGAAGCAGTGGCCACAGCCCCATCACAGAAGCCTGAATCCTGGTTGAGAAGTTTGACTTGACTCGATTGACATAAAACATGGCTCCAGATTCTGGAAAGAAACTTTTATTTTAAAGATTTTATTTATTTATTTTTATAGAGAGGAGGAGGGAGGGAGAAAGGGGGAGAGAAACATCGGCTGGTTTCCTCTCGCATTCCCCCAACTGGGACCTGGCCTGCAGCCCAAGCATGTGCTCTGACTGAGAACTGAACTGGCGATCTTTTGGTTTGCAGGACGATGCCCAATCCACTGAGCCACACCAGTCAGGGATTTTTTATTTTTATTATTTTTTTAGATTTTATGTATGTATTTGCAGAGAGAGGAGAAGGGAGGGACGAAGAGGGAGAGAAGAGTTAGAAACTCTTGCAGCTAGGGAACTCCCAACCCTAGTTATGAGGTTATTATCCACTGTGTGATCCTGCACCTCACTAGATGTGACCAGGGCAAGTTACTCTCCCGGTCTGAGCCTTAGTTTCCTCTTCTGCGTAATGGGGGCGGGAGGAGGGCTGCAGCACTACCTACAAGAGAGAATGAGTGAGTTGCTGTGATGGGCAGGCTGCCTTGCTGTGCGGCTGACTCACCCTGGCCTGCTCTGGTCTGTCTGGCAGCCAGGACTCCCAACCCAGTAGACTGTGGCCTATATCCTGTGGTCACTCCTCCAGGAGCCCTACAACCAAAAGGCTGGGATCGAAGCGGCCCAGGCAGGTCTGGGCCACCCTGAGAGTACCTGAGCAGGCCTAGCGCTGGTCGCCAGGACTCCCCATGCATAGGACTTGGTAGTGTGCACAGCCACATCTCACTGACACACGAAAACAGCTCCTCCAGGAGGCCGCAGTCATATGCTCATGTCACAGACGAGTAAACTGAACCTCGGCCAGGGTAACTTGCCCAAGGTCACCAGCTAGGAAGCAACAGGGCCAGGGTTCAAACATGAGTCTCTGAGGGTTTATGCACCCTTGGGAAGTTGGACTGGATTCATTTATTTGTTCATTTGTCATTCAACAAATATTTACTGGGCATTTACTGTGTGCCAGGCACTGCACCGGGCACTGCACTGCACCAGACACAGTCTCTGCCCTGGATCTTCTGAAGGCCCCTTTCCAAGGGCAGGTAATGACCTCTTACTGAGCTTCTGCTACTTGCCAGAATACCTAAAGTAGCTCCTTTAATCCTCACAGCCATCTGGAGAGATAGAGATTATTATTTTTATTTTATGGGTAAGAAAGTTGAGAATAAAAAGGAAGTGCTTGCCCACGGTAGCACAGCTGGGATGGGGCAGAGTCTGTGCTCGGATGACCCAAGGGTCTGTTCTGTGTGTGCTCAGCTCAGCAGTGCAGGGTGGACACTCTGCCAGCCATGGCTGTGTGCCTGCCTGACCGGGTGCCTGGGCTTCGTGGCTATGCTGGGGGTCTAAACTTCCTAGTTAAATGCTACACCGGCCCTGGCTGGTTTGGCTCAGTGGGCTGAGCTCCCACCTGCAAATCGAAAGGTCACTGGTTTGATTCCCTGTCAGGGCACATGCCTGGGTTGTGGGCCAGTTCCTCAGTTGGGGGTTGGGAGTGGGGGGTGAGAGGCAGCTGATTGATGTTTCTCTCACACATCAATATTTCTCTTCTCTTCCCCCTTCCCTTCCCCTCTCTCGGAAAAGAAGTAAATAAAATCTTAAAAAAAAAAAAAAGCTATACTAGATGTCAGAAGGGCATTGGGTGGGACCTGGAAGGAGACCCTCTGTCCCAGTAGTCCAGTTCCACCATGGGCTAGATGCAAAGAAAGTCCTATTTCTGACTTAAGTCTTGTCATCATAAATGAGACGTGGCTCTCCGTTGTTCCAGATAAAGGAGGAGGAGAGAGAAGAGCAGATATTCTCAACTGCTTTCTTTACCTAGCAGGTCATACATAGTTTTTACTGATGAGTTTGGAATTCTCCTCCTCCAGGAAGCCTTCCCTGATCTACCCACAGGCAGTGTCAGAGATCTTCCTCTTTCATAGGCCTGGCCACACGTTGTGCTCATTTTTTCCCCCACGAGACTCTCATGACTGGGACCTTGCGTGGGTCCCATGCACCGTGTACAGCCTCTGCTGAGTGAAGTGAGTGCGTGTGTTTTTGGGGGGTGTCTGAAGGACGACGAGTCCTGACTCCACCCTTGCAACCGTTCCTTCCCTTTCTGCAGCCTTATTCATGCCTTCCCCTCTGGCTCCCCTTCTCTCCCCAAAGGCGAGAAGGAACCAGGTGCCCTCTACCAAAGTCCGGCCTTCCGTGGGTCTCAGCGAATGCCCCAGTTGGGGGCCTGCGAGAGGCAACCAATGCACGTGGATGTTTTTCTCCCTCTTTCTCCCTCTCCTTTCCCTTCTCTCTAAAGAATAAATAAATAAAATCTTTTTTAAAAAGAAAGAAAGAAAGAAAAGAAAGAGTCAGGGGACCGCGCGGGCAAGCCAGCGTGGGGCGCACGTCGGCAGAGACGCGGCCTCAATTCTCTGGCGAATCACAAATCTCAGGGCCCGGTTGCTGTGGCAGCAGCGGCGGGACCAGTGACCAGCTGCGCGGAGAAGCCCCGCCACAGGAGTCCCGCGAGGAGGGAAGGACCTCGCTGCTGGGGGCGGGTCACGAGCACCATGGCCGTGAAGTGGTTCAGCGGGGCGCCCTTCGGCGTGCAGAGCCACAGGTGGGGCTGGGCAGAGGGACCGGAGGGAGAGAGGGCCACTGAAGCAGGGCTGGCGCCTGCGGGAGGAGGGGGCTGTAGGAGCGGGGTTGGACCTTCCCTCTTCGCCTCATATCTGTTGCACTTCCCTGCCCAGAGGTCCACTGATCACCGTTATTAAGTTATTTTAAACCATCTCAAAAGCACCTACAAGGTGCCAGGCTCAGAGAGGCCAAGTGGCCTAGCCCATAGCAAGTCGCTTAGCTTAAAAGTGGTGGGTAGGATTTCAGTCCAGGTGTCTGTCTTTATTCATACATACATATGATGCTGAGGTGTCACACCTCACCTATATCACACCACCTGTGATATATGAATGATATAGGTGATATATAGATATAGATATGTGGATATATATGACCCCCCAAAACCCAGAACTTACTTATAAAAAATAGTGTATTTATTTTTACATGTTTAAACTTCAGTCACCTTCAAAGTGCTCTTCATTTGATCCAATGTACCTATTGAGACGTTTTTCCACTGCGCGAAACAGTTTTTGAATGTCGATTTTGTTGCCTTTTAATGCTTCTGCTGTTTTTTGTTTTGCCTCTCCCACATCAGCAAAACGTTTCCCTTTGAGGACTTTTTTCATCAGGGAAACAAACAAACAAAAAAGTTGTTTGGGGTGAGATCCAGTGAATAGGGAGGGTGGGGCACGAGGGTCAGTGCCATTTTTGGTCAAAAACTGCTGAACATTCAGTGAGGTGCAGGCAGATGCACTCATAAGTCGCTCATCATGAACTGGGTGAATGTGTTGAAAGGCTCTTCAAAAAAATTTCACCTAAGCTGGACGCAGCCTCTCACAACAATGCCAGCTGGCACACTGATACAGATGGGTTCCCAGAATACTCACGTAGTGGGGGAAGCCTGTACTACAAGGGGCCCACCCTCCAGAAGATACTTCTGGTGTTTTATTTTGGGGTCCTCCCTCGTATATCACCTACTATGTATCAGGCACAGTTGTAGCATCTGGGGATACAGCAGTTAGAAAACCTTGTGCTCAAGGTTTGCATTTCTACCAGTCATGGTGTTTGGAGTGGACAATAAACAAAAAAGAAAAATATATAAAATGTTGGTTAGTGATAAGGGCTATGAGAAAAAATAAAGCTGGGAGGAGGATCTGGCAAGTGCTGGAGGGTGGGATGGGGCTTGCACTGAGAAAATGACTTTTGAGTAAGGGCTCCCAGAAGTGGGGAGGGGACCAGGCCAGAGTGGTATCCAGGAAGATGTAACCAGGAAGGATGAAGACCGTGAGACGGGGGCAACTCTGCTCATCCTTCATGGGCTAGCTCTAAAGACACCTTCCCTACTCCCTAAAACTGCTCATGCCGGGGCTGGGTGCCAGGCACCGGGCTCTCACTGGGCCTTTGTCCTTCTCCAGGTTTGATGTCTCTGCTGTTCACCCCAACAAGAAGAAGATGAGCACCTTCACGGAGGTCCCGTACTCCAGGCTTCATTCCGTGGACATGGTGAGTGTGCCCAGCTGTGCTGACTCTCCCACGTGGTCTGGCCCCTGCCCTCTGAGTCCCCCACCGTGGCGGATGAGCTGAGCCATGTAAGAGATGTACCTTATGCCTCTCCATGCCCTCAGTCCTCAGCACCGAGCTTGGTTCAGAGCCAAGGCCGGAGTGTAGTGAAAACAGCATGGGTTGGGGCCACAGAGACCTGGGTTCCCTTCCTATCTCTTGCACTGACTGGCTGTGGGATCTTGAATGAGTTACTACTCCTCCTTGAAGTGGGAGGGGGCCAGTGATAGAGGAATTCATGATGGCATCTTGGGTACTATGCCCCTTGGTGCCGGGTTCGGTGCTGGGGGTGGAACCACAGAGGAGCAGGTCACCCCCAGGTCAGGGTGGCAGCTTCATGAGAACTTGCTCTGTGGGTGGACTGAGTGTGTGTGGCTGTCCTAGCTCTAACAGTGCTCTGATTCAGTCCCACATAGGACCTGGGACCTACAGCAGCAAGGACACCTGCTTCAGCAAGAAAAAGCTGAAGAAGGAGGCGGGCACAGGCTGGGCCAAGGCTCAGGAAGCCACGCGGCTGACCCAGCTGCCCCACTTCCAGTACCAGGCCATCATTAGAGAGAAGCAGCTGCAGGTGAGGTCCCTAGGCCATACCCCTCCCCACTCCAAGGGTGGCCTCAGTGTATGCCTGGGCCCAGGTAGAGCTCATCCTTTAAGGAATACCATCATCCCCAGGCTCCTTCCTATGTGGACACCCCCAAATTTAAGATTTTCACCTCCTCTCTTCTCTTGGGACAGAAGGATAAGCTGGGGCCCGGCTCCTACAACTTCAAAGACTTCTTAGAACAGCTACAGCAGAAACCGTGCAGCACCCGGGGGCTGCTCAGCTCTGGGGAGGTTCGCTTCCGAGGACCCATCGGGGTAGGTGCTCTCCCATAAGGAGTGGGAGCCCTCCCGCCCTCTGCTCTCGTCAGAGCTTGCAGCCTGTGTGGTGCCGGAAGTGCCCCTCTCATCCCCGTTCCTCCCCAGGCTTGGCCAGGCTCTCCTTTGGGTCCCCACCACCCTCATCTTTCCAGTGCTGTGGACTCAAGCCTGCTGGCTGTCGTATATCCCCGCGTCTGTCCCCCAACTAGACCAGAAGTTCCCTGCCGGCAGAGACGGGTCTGGTTCATCTCCGAGTCCCCAGTAGAGAGCCTCACAAACATTAGGTGCTCAACAAACTCATTCATCTCTATACCCAGCCGGACAGCAAATAATGACGGAGCACCCGCTAAGCGCCATGCACTGTTGTTGGTCCTGGGGACCCAGCAGCGATGCAGACAAGGTTCCTGCTGCTCTGGAGCCGGCACCCTAGTGCTAGAAACAGCAGTGTAAAGAAGGGAGTCCTGTATTATCAGGCCTATGAGGAAACTTGAGACAGGGAAGGGGAAGAGCGTGAGAGAGGTGCAATTTATAGAGTGGTCACGGATGGCCTCTGGGCAGAGGTGACATCTGGGCAAAACCTGCAGGACACGAGCAACTGAGATTCGTGGTATCTGTGCGAAAGCGTGCTGGGCAAGCAGGAACAGCGAAGACTAGGCCCTGAGTTAGGCTGGCAGGCAGGGAGCCGACGTGGCTGGAGAGGGTGGGCAAAGATGCGAGGAGGAGAAAGAGCAGAGGAGTGCGGGCCGGCCGCGAGGACCCTGCAGCAGTGTCGGGGCGTCTGGTTTGATTCCATGAGCCGTGGGAGGTCAGTGGGGGGTTTTGACAGCAAGGGCTTGACTTACATTTTCAGAGGTACATGCTGCTTGTGGGGGTGAGGGTTGGAGGTTGCAGCAGTCCAGAGGGAGGGGATGGCCTTGGGAGGTGGGGGTGGCAGGAGGGCTGCGGTGTTACCAGTGTGGGCCGGGATGCACATCTCATGTTGCAGGGGCCGGGGGGAGACTGAGTGGGGTTCAGGCTCAGTTAGGCCATGAGCGAGAAGGCAGGAGTCACCCCACACCAAGTGAAGGCTGTGGTTTGCTGAGCGCCTCACCTCCCAGGCCCTCGCACCCTCTGTGCTGGACGCGCTCTGCTTCCCCCAGCATCTCACTTGTGCCATACCCCGTCAACTGGGGCTTTGCTCCTGCTCTTCCTGTTGTCAGAAATTCCCTTCTTCCTTGAGTAGCCCTTCACCTGAAGAACTCCCACTCGGCCCTCAGCTCGCAGCTCCAAGGTCTGACCTGAGCCCCACTAGGTGACATCTCTCTTTCTTAAGAGTCCCTGTTGTGACGGTGTGTTTCGTGTCTTCCCCTCCCCCACTGGACATCAGCCCCTGAGGGTGGACCACATCCGCCTAGTTACTGCGCAATTCCCAGGTCCTAGCAGTGCCTGGCACGTAGCAGGCACGCAATAAGTATCTTTGGACTACATGTAGGCATGCCTTCTAAGTACCAGTTACTCCAAAACACTCTCACATTTTACACTTGCTCCTGATGAGGCCCTGGAGCCTCAGAGAGGATAAGCAGCTGGGCCCAGGCTGCACGGCTGCAAGCGAGGGGTGTCCAAGCCCACATCCAAGCCCCCCCCCCCCCCCCTCACCGTTGGGAAGCCTTCCCTGAGGCCTGGAAATTACTTCTCACCTTTTTTGTTCCCCACCAGGGCAGTGACGCCTCCTTGAATTTACTGTCCAGGGCTGAGCGGGCACCTGCGTCTTCAGGTTCAGATTCTGTAACTGCAACTTCGGGAGAGGGGATGCCTGCAGGCACTTAAAAATGAGTCATTACCTTCAAATCCAAAGTAGTAATAGCTGACACTTAACGCGGTGCTTACCGTGAGCTAGGCACTGTTCTCAGGACTTCAGTGTACTAATTAATTTAATCCTCACAATAACCCTATGATGTAACCACTATTATTATCTCCACTTTCTAGATGAGGAAAGTGGAGTACAGAGGGTTTCAGTAGCTGCGCAGGGCACAGAGCTACTAAGTGACAGAAGCAGGATTTGAATGCAGGTGTTCCAGCCAAACCTTTGCCCGGGGCCTGGTGTCCGTAGGCTTGGCTCACCTGGACTTTGTCCCTCAACTGACTGTGAAGGGCGGGGTCTAATGGCAGAGTCCAGCCCCGCTGAGGGCAGAGGAGTTGGGGGAACATATCTGATACTGGGTGTTTCCTTCCTATGTCCCCAGCCCCCAGCTCTGGGACTTCCGTGGGTGTTGGCTGAGCAGGGTGACCGTGCCATGGTGGGTCCCTCTGTTCCAGCTGTCTCTTCTCCCCCGTGGTCCCCATATCTGCTCCTGCAGTAACCTTGGCCAGGCCCTGCAGGATTTCTGAGTTGCTCTCCTCGGCTCAGCCCTGGACAGTAAATTCAAGGAGGCGTCACTGCCCCGGTGGGTGAAGGAGCTCATGTCCAAGGCCTGCTTTTCTCAGTCATCGTCTTGCTGTGAGACCTGGGCTGGGACCCCGATGGCCTCTTCTGGTCTCTGGTCCCTACTGCAGTCCTCCCCACCTAGTGCAGGTCCATAAGCATCACCTGCCAAAGCTTTGGGTGCCTGCTTTGGGGTCCCATGACTCCTCCCCCCAAGAGGACGGGCCTGTCAAACCCTGCAAAGGCAATGCCCTCTCCTCTGGTTTCTGAACCCCACCCTAGGCCTGTATGGGGTGCTGCCACCACCCTCCTCAGCACACTCTCCCCTCTCTTGGCTTTGGGGACAATGGGCTCTGCAGCCCTGAGGTCCTCTGCCAGCCTCCCTCTAGGGCTCCTCTTCCCCGCGCCCCCTCCTTTGGGGAGGTCTCTCACCCAGCCGGGCTCCATGCAGATGGTTCCGGATCCCCACCCCAGCGTCCTTCGGGTTCTTCAAACTCTGCAACCCCCACCCATCACATTCCAATGTCTTCCCCAGGCCTGCTCTTCCAGGGAATGGGCCCACCCAGCTGTCAGCACCAGCACCCCAGCACACCTTGCTCCCCTGCAGTTGCTGGGGTCTGTGTTCTCAGCCTCCTCCCTCCCTCCTCCTCCTCCTCCTTCTTCTCTTTCTCCTCCTCCTCCCATCCCTACTGCCTGTGCCCTAGACCAGACCACTGCCCCACCCCACCCAGGAGTGGCCTCCTGATGGATTCGCTGTTCTCCTACATCACCAGCACCTTCCTAAGCACCCTCACACCTCAGAATCAGGTCCTAACCTGCCTCGGTGGGGCCTCTAAGGCCTTTCCCACCCTCTTCCCACTCTCTTCCCAGCATACCTCTCCCAACTCACCTCAAAGTATTGTTCTAGCCTCCCCGCCTTTGCCTCTCTGCCTAGGGGAACTGCCCCCTTCCCCACACCCATCTCCTGGGATCCTCCTCATTCTTCAAGGTCCAAAAAATCCTTAAGTGCCAATTCCTCTGTTCCCACCCCCCCCACCCCCGCCCAAGAATTAATCACTTATCCTGCCTTGGTCCCAAAAGCTCTGACAACAAACCATTCTATTTAAAATCATGGACTTTCACCTCGGCTGGTGTGGCTCAGTGGTTTGAGTGCCAACCTGTGAACCAAAAGGTCACTGGTTCAATTCCCAGTAAGGGCACATGCCTGGGTTGTAGGTCAGGTCCCCAGTTGGGGACATTGGAGAAGCAAATGATTGATGTTTCTCTCCTTCTCTTTTTCCCTTGCTTCCCCTCTCTCTAAAAATAAATGAGTAAAATATTTTTAAAAATAGTAAAATCACGGGCAACACACGCCCTCTGGACCTGAAAATCTGCGGGAAGGGCGAGGCTCTGCCAACAGGGTGCCCGGCACGGGGCTCCAGGATCAGAGGTCGCTCTTAACCCTTTTACAATGGTTACTTTTAATACCCCCACCCCACCCCACGTGCTTATATGGCGCCTGGCAAACAGTAGAGGCTCAGAAAGATCGTGAATTTTGGAGCCGGAACCCTTGTACTGCCCCTTTCCGGAGGTGGGGCCTTGGACACAAGGATTGCCTCTCTGAGACTCAGTTACTCCATCTGTTAATTGAGAGTGGCACTGATTTGATCTCATCAGGTTGTCTCCAGGACCAAGATAGGCTCCTGAAATACCTAACATATGAGGCAGGGACTAAGCTTCCTACATGGGGGCTTTTCTCTTGAACACACTGGAAACCCCGGGCCCTGGAAGGGGGCAACCTTTAGTCGTGTTCATCTGAGGGCGAACAGTTCAGATGCCCGCCTGGGCCTGTCTCCCCCCGCAGACCTCCCTGTACCTTGGTTCCTGGTTCCGGGCTTCTTCCTCCTAGAGGAACCGGGGTGGGAAGGGCTGAGCGATCGTGGAGCGGCAGCGACCCCTGGTGACTAAAAGATGCAGAGCAGCAACAAACATCCTGCCGGTTCTCTGACCAAGGACCACCACCCACCTACACGGCAGCGTGGCTCTCCTCACACCACCCACAAAGCACGTATTTCCGACCTTGGCAGTCAAGGTCCCAGATGATCATTCCAGTTTTCCAGTCATAATTTTCAGCCTCTCTTACCTCCTCCTGTCCCCTCCAAGACAGCCACCCCACCATGGGCTGGGCACTGTGTAAGAGGCTTTACAGACATTTAAAAATTTCACCCTCGTTAGCCTTGAAGAAAGCGTCACTGTCTTCATGTTACGGAGGTGGACCATGAGGTTCAGCGGGATTACATGGTCTGCTCAACATCGCTCCGCTGGGAAGCAGCAGAGGCAGGACCCAAACCTAGCACTCCAGATCCTTCTGGATCACAGCAATGTTCACAGCAGTGTCAAACCCATTCATTACAATGCAGGGCTATGACATGGGTGTAATGGATGGAATTTCTGAGGCCACCAAAGCAAGCAACTGTCTGAGGCGACAGGTGAAGGCAGTCTTCATTCCCAGGAGAGAAGACATTTGCGTTGGCTCTGCAGGATTAGGACGAGGCAAAGAGGGCAGGAAGGACATTTCGGGTGGCACAAGTAAGCAAAGGCAAGGAGGCTGACGGAGTGGCATGTGTTTGGGGACCAGCAAGCACCCAGTTAGGCTGAGGTGCGGATGTAGGAAAGGAGCAGTAGAAGATAAGGTGACAAGGCAGCAGGGCCCTGGTGAAGAGTCTGAACTTGGAACTGAAAGTCTGATTGGTGGTGGAGGCTCACAGAACAGCAGTGCTGAGTGTGGGGAGGTGGTTGATACCCAGGGTCCCTGAAAATCCCGTTCCCTCTCGGGGGCGTCTTTCTCAGGTGCACTTAGCACGAGGAGTGGGACTGATGGCCTTCATGTCCCTCCCCCTCCCACCCCCCAACCCCACACAGAACGACTATCCAGGCCCTGGAAATTATGGCGAGAAGGGCAACCCATACACGAAGCTGGAGGAGAACGCCTGGAACCGCTCTCATTCCGAGGGCGTCATGTGCAAGATGACCAACAAGCCATCCCCCTTGGCTCATCAGGTATCCCCCTCGCCTGACCGGGCCTGGCCGCCTTCCTGCACAGTTCTGGGGGACAGACTCTCGGAGCAGATGGGGAAACTGAGACCCCAAGGGGGCGATGGACCTGCTTCAGTAGCCCTCCCGCAGGGACTGGCGTTTGTGCTCTGTTCTAGGGCAGTGGTCTGGCACCATGCACCTACTCCTTCAAAAGTGGCATAGACGCATGCTTGGAACGATCCGTGGGCACCCGCGGCCCCTATGATATATTCTCTGGTGATCGAAGCAAGCCCCAACCTTACGGACATTACTCTGTGCAGGTGTGTACCCAGGGTGGGTGTGGGGGTGCACTCCCCAGCAGGATGACAGACCTCACCGCCACCGGGAACACCGCCCTGTGTACCAGGCACCGTGCAGTGCCCTTCTCACAGCCTGCTCATTTCTCTGTCACCACACTGCGAGATGAGGAGCCTGAGGCCGGCCACACCACTGCTGAGGCACGGTGCTGGGATTTAAACCCCAGCACGTCTGTCTGATTCACCTCCAGTCCTCACTCCTCTGCACTGGCATGAGCCACAGAGGCAGTGCAGATGGCCGCAGTGCCAGGGGCTGGATGGATGGGAGACCGGCCACAAAGCCTGAAGGGACCTTGACAGCGCAGGTCTGGGTGTCCTGCTGTTCGGGACACACTTCCAGGCATCACAGACCCAGCTAAGCTGGCTGGGTTAGTGGTGTAATATTAACAAGTCAGAGAACTGGAGGGCCAGGAGGGGAAACTGAGGCAGAATTTTAGCTCAATCCTCCCTTTCCTGCACCCATGAAGTTCCTGACGTGTGATCCATACCACCCCATGCTTTGCCTTCATGCTCATAGCAACTGGATTTACATATTTGTGTAATCGCCTATTTTTTTTTTTGTCTCCACTATGCATTCACTCAGTATGTATGCTTAGGCCTGGTAATAGTCTAGGTTCAGGGGAAACTTGCCCCTGCAGCGTTTACATTCTAACGGAAATAGATACACAGTCATGAGTCAAACACAATATACAGTGTTGGCTGGGGTGAGCACCGTGGTAGAGGGCATCAGGAGTGCTGGCTGGTAACCAGCCACTGCATCGAGCCCTCCGCCCGGTGCCAGCCCCCGGGGCCCTTTCCATGACCAGCTACTGAGGTGGGCCTGCCCAGCAAGGGCTCCTCGGGCCCTGTAGTCAATGCCCACTCTGAATGTAGTACGCAGGCCATATAATACTTTTTATTATCTAAAAAATAATAGATTTTATTTTTAGTTTAGGTTCACGGCAAAATTGAGCAGTTAGTACAGAGTTGCCGTGTATGTTCTGCCCCCGTTACACGCACAGCCTCCTCCTCCGGCAGCGTCTCGCCCCAGAGTGGTACCTTGGTTTCAATCGGGGAAGCTCCATTGATACACCATCACCCAACCCAAAGTCCATAGTTTGCATAGGTGTCCCTTTTGGGCTTGTTCATTCTGTGGGTTTGGACAGAGGTTCCCAACATTATAGCATCACACAGAGTAGTTTCACTGTCCTAAAAATCCTCTGTGTTCCCTTATCACACTGGTTTTTAAATACTTGGACTACCACTCCTGCTTCAAACTCTGCTTGACTCATGTATGTTCCTCTGATGAGTGAAAGAAGAGAAGGAATGGATGAGCTCAAGCAACGTTGTAGGGTGTGGCCCGGATGCCTTGTGGGGGCAGGGGAGGTGGGTGGAGGCGGGTGCTGGAGACTCTGCCAGTCTAACCCCGCCCTGGGCTGGGGGCTGCTTCTCATCTGCCCAGGGCGGGCCTGGCTGGGGATGTCTTCAGGTGGGGTGGGAGTGATGCCTCATTGTGTGGCCACCTGCTTTTCCCTGATTGCTGGTGAGAGTCCAGAAAGGGGACCATTGATTGTCCTGGCATAATAGATAACTTTTCTCCCTACCCTACCCCCCTCTCTGTTTCTCAGAAAATAAAGCCCAAGGAACTGACTGGTTTCAAGAGCTTCGTGGAAGAACTTAACTCCCATCATAATAAGAAGCGTGGGGTGTTTTCGAAACTTTCCCGCAACCCAACAACCCCTACAGAGAGGATTTACTGGTCCACCCTCAGCCAGTGTCCCGGAAAACTAGTCAGTGTCCCCGCCAGGGCCTACCTGCCTTCCTCGCTTGAGGGGTGGCTCTCCTGCAGGGCTGGGGTCGAGGGGTGGGCAATGGGGTGGATATTTTAGGGGGAAAGCTCACCCTCGGTGTCAGACCCACTTGGTTCCCAGTCTTGCACTTACCAGTCACGCTGGGTGAGTCCCTTTCACTCTCTGAGCCTTGGTTTGCACACTCGATGTAACCAGGAGCGTGAGCAGGTGGCAGTGAGAATAAAATGAGGTTAAGGACTGGAGCCCATAGTGTGGAGCCTGGTACCCAAATGTACCTGGCCAGCATTGATCTCTACCCGGTCCCTCAGAAAATAAGGGGGGACACTGGGGCAGGGCAGAGTGTGAATAAGGGCTCTACCCCAGCGGAGGACTGCGCGCCTGTTCCGGCTGAGGGAGTCTTGGGCTCCGTAGCCTGTCATCTGCGTAGGCCCCTGACAGTAGCTGGGCACCGCCCCCTGCCCCCAGCAGGATCTGCCCCTTTTGAGGAACCTGCTAAGGGCTTGGGAAGGGCTGGGGTCTCTGGAAGGAAAAAGGGTACCAGTGTCTTCTGAATGCCTGCTCTGGGCCAGGCACCTTCTAGCACCTCTCCCCATGCAGAGTACCATTTGCATTTCACAGAAGGAAACTAGCCCCAGAGATAGGGAAGGATTTTCCCAGGCTCCCCCAACAAGGGCGAGAAGGAGCAGATCAGAACCCAACTCATCTAGTTCCAAAGTCTGAGTGGCTTCTGCTCACCCCCCGACTGGAATCTGGGCATCTCTCTGAACTCTGCTAGGCCCGGAGGGCCCTTGGGAATCTGGAAAGAGGTGTCAGGCTAGTGGCTGGCGGTTCACATGGGTGGCATGGATCCTGAGGGCCCCATAAGGCCCTTCAGCTCTGGAGGGTGGGTTCGTGGTAAGCTGTGAGGTGGCTGGGTACCTACCACTGTCCTTGGCTTGAGGCCCAGGGCTGTCAGGGAACCCTCACCTGCCCCGGTCCCAGGCTGACCACTGCCAGAGCTTCCCGCCTTTGTCTTCATTCCTTACCCCGAGGGCCCCAGTATGTGGCTTCCTGCAGAGAAGGTATGCAGACACACCGGCCAGCCACCGTTCCTGCTGTCCTCCAAGCGGACAGGCTTAAGGGGCTACCATACGATTATGGGAAGCTGGGTGAGTGGATCTCTGTGGGGTGATGGGCAACCCCAGACCCTCATTGCCCCTGGGAACTGAGGCTCGGAAGGAGCCGGATTCCCCCTCGTTTCTCTGCTGTCCCAGGAACCACACTTGAGAACCTCTGTGCTAAGGGACTTCACCCCAGAACCGTCTCGTTCTCTTCTTTTTCCAGGGGAAGGCTCCGTCCATTCTCTCTTTGTATATATCTAGAGGCCTCGGGGGCAGCTCGTGGAGTTGGCCCATTTCTCATCCCTGGTTGGGCACGGACCCCTGGAGTTCCCTTCCCTTTCCCTCTCTTCCTCTCCCAGAGCAGCCAACCCCACCTGTGGGATATAATCTTCCCCTGTCCTCCCTGGTTTTGAACAGCTGTACATTTTTAAGGCCTCTCCTGGGAGCATCTTGCTTGTAACTTACTTGCCTTCTCATGATGCTCCCGCCACCCCATCCCCGCCCCCACACCTCTGAGGAGAGCAGCATGCCAGCCGCCTCGCCTCCCCACCTCCGCTCCTCCCTGAGTGATGGCTTGGTCCCCAGTGTGCCCACAACCTACCCCTACCCCCGCCCTGCCTGATTCTCAGGACCAGCTGGTGAGGGCTTCCTTTTCTCACCTCCAGCCTGCATCTCCTGTTTAGAAAGGAACCGAAGGACCATGCCACCATGCCGCTACCACAGGGCTGGCCAGAGTGGGAGGGGCTGAAGTGAGGTCCCGGCTGCAGAGGCTGAGCTCTGCCTGTGCCCAGGGCCGGAAGCCCTCTGCCTGCACGCCTGGCAGGGAGCTGGCTTCCCCGTGAGACCGGCCTTTCCCTTGTGGGCAGCAAGTTCAGCTTCGTGCAGGACTAGTGTTCAGTCCCTAACATCTCCCGGCTCCCCCTTGGTACTGCTTCTCTGCAGATGGCCCCGTCCTTGTCCTGACGTTCTTCTGCCCTCACTGGTCACCCTGGGCAGGTTGCGTCTCCTCTCTGAACCTCCCTGTCGCTGTCGGTGCCTCTTGTATCTATGACCAACCCAGGTGTCCGGATGGGACGGTACATTAATGCCCTAGGGCTGCCACAACAGAGCACTAGATGGTTTAAAACAACGGGAATTTATCCTCTCACAGTTTTGGAGGCTGTAAGTCTGGAATCCAGGGGTCAGCAGGGCTGTGCTCCCTCTGAAACCTGCTGGGGAGAATCCTTCCTGGCCTCTTCCTAGCTGTGGTGGCCAGCAGTCCTTGGAATTCCTTGGTTTGTAAATAAACCCCTCCAGTCTCTGCCTCCGTGTTGCGTGGCCATCTTCCCGCTGGCTCTTCTTGTAAAAGACCACCAGTCGCATTGCAGTAAGAGCCCACACCACTCCATACAACTTCATCTTAACTAATTGTATCTGCAACTACAGTATTTCCAGATAAGGTCACACTCTGAGGCACTGGGGGTTAGGACTTCCATGTGTCTTTTTTGCGGACACAGTTCAACCCATAACAGATGGGAGTGGAGAAGAGCCTGGGGGAGGGGAGGAGGCCTGAGATCAGGCTCCAGGCCAGGTGCCCAGCTTGCTAACATCCTGCCTCCTCTCCCCCGTGCAGAACCCCGTGGGTGTGGGTCGCTACTTCACCACCTGGCCGGTGGAGACGAAGGACCAACGGCAGCGATATCGGTCTCTGTACTTGGGAGTATCCAAGCGCTACCCCTCAGACCCGGCCTGGGACAAGTTCATGCAGTGAGTGCTACTGGAGCTTCACCGAGGGGGGGGCCAGGGCACGGAAGAGCTCACCCTGGGGTGGGTGGGGGCCTCCCCAGCTTTGTGCTTGTTTCCCATGGGAACACAGCGGCTGCCCCTAGTGCCAGCCAAGTAGCTGTGGCAGTGGAGAGAGTTCAGGTTCCGGCTCTGCCATTTCCTGGCTGTGTGAGGTGGGGCACGTCGCTTAGCCTCTCTGAGCCTCGTTTTCCTCAGCTGTCAAATGAGCAGAGGATTGTTGAGACCCAAACGAGACACTCCACCTGAAGCCGTGTTAAGGAAGAGATGGCGTCAACACCGACTCCTCCCCCCGCCATCCACGCAGTGCAGGCTCCGCTGTGCTGGGCTTCACCCCTAGAATCTCAGTTTCTTGGTGCTGATAATGGGGTTGGCAAAATTCATTTCAGAAAGTTTTTGTGAAACCAAAAGAAAAAGTGCATGGAATACCATGGTTAGCTGTGAAACAGCTCGCAAATGTTAGCGGCTGCCATGTTTTACTGACCCGAGAGGCTGTCAGTTGCAGTGTGTTCTCAATTTCGGAAATGTGAAAATGTGGATAAGCGCGCACTTCCGAGTTGATCATTTGTTGGAAATCCTGGTGACGGCATGAGGACCAGGTCCCGGGGACCAGAGTGCTCAGGGAAAACCAGCTTTTAACTCTTTATTTTTATCAAGATTGTCCTTGTTTCAGTGGCTTCCTTAGAAAAGGCCATTGGAGGTAACATTTTGGATAGACTGCATTCCTGGAAAATTTTTGTTTCTTACCTGCGCTGCTGATCAATAGTTTGTTTGGGTATGATTATCCCTTGGAACTTTGAAGGCTTTGCTCCCTTGCCCCCGAGTTTCAAGTGTGGTTCTTGAGAGTTCTGGTGCCATTGCTGCTTTCTGGGCTGTGTCTGCAATCTTCATCTTCCTCTCTGGGCCCTTTTAGGATCTTCTCTTTGTTCCTTGAGTCTGAAATTCCGTGACCATGGGCTGTAGTGAGAGTCTATTTTTGTTTATTGTTTTGGGTACTTAGTGGGTTTCTTCCTTCTGAAAACTCAAGAACTTCTATTCTGGGAAAAGTTTTGCTTTTTTGTCTTTGACGATTGCCTCCTCTCTGTTCTCTCCTCTTTCAAGGGAGCGTTAGGTGCTCTGATTGAATGCTGTTGCTTTCTGATCTTTTTTCTCCTCATCTCCCATCGCTACCTTTTCTGTCTTGCTTTCTGGTAAAGTTTCCTTGTCCTTCCTTCTAAACATAGCACAATAAAAGAAGAGTGTCCTAAGAAAAGGATAAGCACCAAAGCCAAATACTTGGAAATTAGAAAATACTCTACTAAACAGCTCTTGGGTTGAAGAGAAAATCAATTTCGAAATTACAGATTTTTAAGGAATTAATTACAATGAAAATGCTATATCAAGCCTAGGTAATATTGTCAAAGCATTCATTAGAGAAAAATGTATAGCTTTAATTGCTTTTAATATCAAACAAGAAAGACTAACACCAAATGAAGCAATCATTCTACTCTAGAAGTTTTTTAAAACTCAAAATAAATTAAGCAGTAAAGCAGGAGTAAAGAATGGAGCCTGGGTGAATGGAGGCAGTTCTCATTGGATCCTCACAACTCCTCAGTGTGGACGTGCTGTGGTTAATCCCTGCCCTGGCTCCAGGGTGGTGACCCCGCCCCAGTGTGCACTGCTGTGCGTGA
This sequence comes from Mormoops blainvillei, assembly GCA_004026545.1. Taxonomy (NCBI): domain Eukaryota; kingdom Metazoa; phylum Chordata; class Mammalia; order Chiroptera; family Mormoopidae; genus Mormoops; species Mormoops blainvillei. The sequence continues at coordinate 42,299 of PVJD01009165.1, read as the reverse complement.
GGAAGCCCATGGGCTGTGGAGCTGCTGTAGAAAGGCAACAGTGAGGGTGATGGGAATGGCCAGGGGTCCTGCAGCCAAATGGAGGTAGGGCAGGGACCAGGAACTGTGGCTCTGACTCTGACCCTGCACTTTAGCCTCTCCCACCTTGGCCAGGTTTGGAGAAGGCCGTGGGTTGGCCGAACACCGCGTGTCTTTGAACCATTGCAGTCTTCAGGCAGGCGAGGGGCGGGGAGCATCTGTGGGAGAGCTGTGAAGCCTCCCTCTGGAATGTGTAGTTACAGCTGACCTTTCTCGCCCCTCCCTCCCGAACCTCAGCCGGCTTCTTCCTGCTAAACCACAGGGCTATGGGCTTCTAGCTAGGCAGCCTGGGACTTACCCCTAACTCCTGCACGGGAAAGTCAGCCCTTTGGTTTTCATTCTTTAGGGCAGTGGTACGGGGAGGAGTAAAGAGCCAGACGGCAGGGACCCCCTCCAGAGAGTAGTAAAGGCCTCGTTTACCTTGTGAGCCCTCCATTCCTCCCCGCTCCCTTCCTTCCTTCCTTAAGCAGGTAGTTTGGAACACCTGCTTAACACAAAGTAATGGTCCAGGCATAGGGGATGTATCAATAAAGAACTCAGAGTCTTGCCTTCCTGGAGCTTACATCCTGGTGGGGAAGACAGGTAATAAACAAACACATGCATGTGTATAACATAATAGCTGGAAATGCTGCTCGACACGCAATGCAAGGAATTCTTACTGAAGTGCCATCTCCCTAATGGCTTCTGGGATGGCAACCGGAGTCCTCCGGGGCCCCACTCTGGAAAAGGATCAGGACACTGAGGGGAACACGAGGCTGTGGTCAGGGGCTCTGGGCTGCAATTCTGACCCTGACTCTGGCCATCAGGGTGAGCTCAGGCAAGCTCCCCCTCCTCTGTGGCCGTCAGCCCCCGCTAGGGTTGGGCTCAGTGAACTTTCCAGGTGTTAGTATTTTGTATTTGAAGTTCTGACAAAGCAGCTTGGGGGCCCTGATGAACTGAATGTGGTGCCAAGTAGAGGGACCTCCTCCCTAGAATCAGGCTGTTTTGATGGAAATGCTCCGAGGTCATCGATTTTGGCCTCTCACCCAGTGTAGGATCTCCTGGGAAGCACAAGAGGGATGGGGGGCTTACTCCTTTCCAAGGGGCCAGTTCCATTTTCTTTTTTTCTCTGTCTTTTTAAAGGGAAAGGATCACACCTTTTACTAAGGGGAGGTGCCCTCCGACTGTGGATTACAATTCAGATCCTACTCCTTAAGGTCACATATGGAGGACCGCCTGCGGTGACGAGAGGACCCAAAGCACTGGAGGCGGATCTGGGGACGGGAGGGTGGAAGGCGAAATGGGGGGGGTCTCGGAGAAAGGACACGTGGGAATGCATGGGAGAAGGGAGAGATGCGGTGACGTGGTGGAATCATTTTTACGGGCGACATCTACCTGGAGGTCACAATGTCTGCCGGAACACCTGGAGCCAGGTAGCTTTTGCTACGAGAGAGCAGTTATTCTGAGAATGCAAAAGGGCCAGTGACGTGAACATGGGAGCCGGACAGCAGATGGGCTAAAGGGGTAAAATACGGTGGACGCTTTTGGGACCCCTGCTATTTGAAAGCCGAAGTCCTTGACTCCCTGTTCATTAAAATCCAAAAAGAGGTGGGAGAGTGTAGCATATGTTAAATGGCAGCTCTAGGTCCCCTCCAGGAGTGCCCGGTCTCCATGTCAGCGTGCTCCTGACAGCTCAGTGGGGCCTCAAGCTATAAGGACTCCTGCTGACCTGCAGGCGATAGGTAGCCATTGGGAAAAATAAATTTCACCCCCAGAGCCATGCCTCACGAGCACAGCAGCCTAGCACAAAGGTGGGTCTGTGGGCATCGAGTGCAGTGTCTTGATCATCTTTTTGTCAGTGAGAGATTGGGTGGGATGATAGGATATTGTCCCTAGAGAAAAGGAGACCAGGACACTACAGCCTCAGCCATAAAATCCACATAATGATTAAAAGGATACTTCAAATACTTCCTTCGGAGCCTGAGTGTGTTACAAAAAGCAGTTTCTTTTTCACTCATGTCAAAATGGCTGTTTTGGAAGAAGTAAGACTGTCTTTATTCATAGACAATATGAATTTGTGTAAAAATCATACTAAATCCTCAAAAAAAAAAAAAAAGCTGATAAGCCAAACTAGACAGAAACTGGATTTAGTAAATCAGTTTAGCAAGGTTTTAGGAAGATCAATATACCAAAATCAACTATTTCAATATACTAGCAATAAACAATCAAAAATTGAAAATGCCCTCTAAGATCGCATCAAAACTATGAAATACTTAGGTTTAAATTGGACAAAAATTGTGTAAGATCTGTATGCTGAAAACTATAAAATGCTGCTGAGGAGACCTAAATAAGGGAGAGATACACCTCTCCCTTATTCTTGAATCAAAGACTCAGTGTTGTTAAGATGGATTCACAGCAATCCTAATAATTTTTTAAGTTGACGAGCTGATCTTTACACTTATAGGGAAATACAAAGTACATGAAAAATCCAAAACAAGTTTGAAAAAGAGGAACAAAGCTGCAGAATTAACAGCTTTGCCTTAGTTCGCAGCGTGGAATTGGTGTCAAGATAGATTAAAGGGATAGAATATAGAGCACCCAGAAACACACATATATGGACGTCTGATTTTCAACAAAGATGCGAAGACAATCCAGTGGAAAAAGAATAGTGTTTTCTACAAATGGTGCTAGAACTACAGGATATCAATATGCAAAAAAACCAAACCAAACCAAAACAATGGCCCTGGCTGGTGTGGCCCAGTGGATTGAGTGCTGGTCTGTGAACCAAAGTATTGCTGGTTGGATTCCCAGTCAGGGCACATGCCTGGGTTGCGGGCCAGCTCCCCCACTGGGGGCTTGTGAGAGACACTGGTTGATGTGTCTCTCACACTTTTATGGTTTTCTCCCTCTCTTTCTTCCTCCCTTCCCATCTCTCTAAAAATAAATAAATAAAATCTTAAAAAAAGAAAAAAAGAACTATGATCAATCAGACTTGCATCGTATACAAAAATTAACTCAAAATGGATCATAGACCTAAATGTAACATCTAAACTATAAAACTTCTGGAAAAAAACATAAGGGAAAATATTTGAATTTTGTGTTAGGCAAATGCTTCTTAGATACCAATTTAACTACTTATCCAAATGTTTAACTATTTAACAATTTGTTAAATTGGATTTAATTAAGATGAAACACTTCTTCTTTTAAAAACACTGTTAAAAACATGGAAAGACTAGCCACAGATAATATTTGCCAATCCTATAGCTGATAAGGGACTGATATCCAGAATTCATAGTCACTAAGGAAATGCGATTTAAAACCGTAAGGAGCTACAGCCGCCCACCTATTAGGGTGGCTGAAATGAAAACGACTGGCCACACCCAGTGTTGGCGAGGGTGTGGAGCAGCTGGACCCCTCCTGGTTCTGCAGGTGGAAATGTGAGATGCTACAGCCCCTTTGGAAAACAGTTTGGCTAGATAAAAAGCTAAGCTAACCACACACCTACCATATGACCCAGCCATGCCTCTCCTGGCTGTTTACCTGGGAAAGGGAAGCCTGTGTCCATTCAAAGACTGTACAGGAATGTCCCAGCCTCTTTATTCGTAACAGCCCCAAAGTGGAAACAACCCAAATGTCTGTCAACAGGTGAGTGAATAAGTAATTGTGGTTTATCCATACATTCTGTCGAGACTAAGCAAATTATACGCTTAACATATGTGCAGTTTACTGTATGTTAATATCACCTTGATAAATTGGAAGAAGTTAAGGAAAAATAACAACTAAATGCAATGTAGGATCCTAGGAAGGATTCTGGAAAGAAAAGGAGGAACATTAGTGTTAAAATTGGTGAAATTCAAATAAAGGCTGTGGTTAAGTTAATAATATTATGCCACTGTTAATGTCTTGGTTTTGATCATTTTACTCTGGTTTTGTAGCAGTATTCGCATTAGGGGACGTTGGGTGAGGGGGATAGGAAAATCTGTATTATCATCATTGTAACTTTTCTGTAAGTCTAAATTAATGCAAAATAAAGTTTAAAAATATGCAATAAAAATTTTCGAAAGAACTGCTTCACCTCATAGGAAAAGGACACTTTTCAAATATATTAGCTATCATATTACTGACAGTCACTATTACCGTAAAGCGAGCAAGCCTGGAGGGTTTGCCTTTTTGTAAGAGACACCTGTGAGACAGTTGTAAATTAGGCAGTTCTTTTAAGTGCTTTGCTGTGAGATACCAATGAACTTCTGTTGCGAAAGCCACATATGCTGAGACGAGACAGCCACCTATTAGAACGGAGCGGAAGTTCTCTGGCCGCCACGGTGAGCTCGGGCTCACTGTTCCTAGGGCCGGCGCGCCTGTCCCAGCTGGGTCTGGGTACGGCTCTTTGAGCACTTTGGGGCTGTCAGCCCGGTCAGCCGGCGTCCCTGTTTAGCTCGGCAACAGCTTCTACGTGGCCTCCGGGCCAATGGCCTGCCCTTCCTTGCGCTGCACTTTCCTTCTTTGTAAAATGGAGATAAAAACGGACCTGCTTTTGTGACACGATTGTGAGGGTTAAATAAGACATGGCATGTTGTGTGCAGTTCAAATATAAGGTGGGGTTGAAGGCTTAAACTACAAAATCTGTTTTAAGGAACATTACGGATTTCTTCCTGTTTATGGAGAATTCACAAAATCCAGATTCGTGAAACTGAACCATTGGAAAAGGAATTTCCTAAAAGGTTCCTCTCAAATACCTTTAGGAAGGGATGCCCATGTCATGTACATTTTAGGAAAGTGTCCATTATGTATATCTATGCATTTGCATAAAACTTTATCGCACTAAGCTCAACTGTTTTATCTCTGCTCATTTAATTCTTACAAGCCTCTAACAATTAGCGTGAACTAAATTGCTCTACCAAGCAGTCCCAAATACAGGGTCCGGGAGAAGCAAGCCATGCCGGCTGAGTGTGGTTGGTAGAGGGATATGGGTGTAATAATTTATAGTTCTAAGTTGAAGATTTCACCTAAAATGTCATGTGGTGTGCTTGAATGCCATATAATTATAGAATTACATGCTTATGATTTTGTAATAAAAGATTTTGTAATAAAAAAGGGGCGCTATTTGTGCTGGATCCTTTATGTAGCGACAACTACAGTAAATATTTTATTTCTTGCTCCCGTAACGAACCAGGCCAGGCGTCAGGTTTATGGGCAGTTCTCCAGTGACTCAGGGATCCAGGCTCCTTCCAACTTGTGACTCTGCCACAGCTTATGGCCTGGTTGTCGCCTGCACCCAGTTAATAGAAGGGGTCAGAGCCAGGAGAACCTCACATAGGTTTTTCCTCTTCTGTCCACATTCTTAGAGAGAACTGTAACTCAAGGACTCTTCAGCGCAAGGGAGGCTGGGAAATGTAGTCCTGCGGTGTCCAAGGAAAGGAGGAGTGGATTTCAGTGGACAGCTAGTAGCCTCCACCAGTTTCTAGGTGAGGGAATAGTCTTAACAGGTTAACTTGCCACTTGTTAGGTCACAACCTGTGACAAAGCCAGGACTGTAGCCCACAGTTCCTGACAACCGTGTCTGGTGTCTTCAAAAGCACAGCCCCCACCCTGATCTGAGCCACCAGCGTCTCACCAGGACTCTTTTCTGGTCTCCTGGCTTCTACCCTTCCCCGCTGCAGTCTGTTCTCACCTTGCACAGGAGATCCTATTAACATCTACACCAGATCACACTGTGACCAGTGATAGAAAATCACCCATGACCCCACTGCCCTAACAAACTTGTCACTTCCCCCGTGTTGTCTCAGTCCCTGTTCACAGGAACTCAGGTTCAGAGGGAAACTGACCTGGTGAGTGGCAGAAGCTGCATTTGAGCCAGGTCTGACTCCACATGGTGATCCCCAGAGCAAGAAACAACGAAGGCTACTTTCCAGGTCACTTTTATTTTTACAGAAGCGGTGTCCACACAGCCGCAGGGACACGAAGTATTCTGGACAGTAGGCATAGTGCCTGCGGTTGCAAGAGCCTGCTAAGGGAGGCTCATGCCTCTCTCCTTGGACCCCATGATTGAGGAGGAAAAAAACCCCCACACATCCCCACCCCTCCCTTCCCTTTTAGTAATACCCAATTGAATTATGCATCCTTCCAGCCAAAGAAACTGGCTATAATTGATTTTGCAGAAAATCTTCATGCAGCCAGGAAACTTGCAGCTCTGGAGGGAGAGGCCTACTCTTACTTTCTACACACTGCCCTCCCACCCCAGTGCAAAGTTCAACTCCATCTGAAACCACCACAGGGTTGGACAGTGACAGCACTGGCTATGAGAAAAAGCTGTCAAGCTCACCATGCTTGGAAGACTGCCCTTTCCAGGCAAGAGATTACTGGAGCAAAACATTAACCTGAGGCTGGTACAATCCCAAGAACTTCCCTTCCAAGCCCCAGCTCCGAGCAAGGTCTATGAAGGACAAGATTTTGGTTTGTTGGACTAAGGACAACAGAGGCTGCTGGCATCTCTGGCCACCCTTCCAGTGGCTTAGGGACGGCGGCCCCACTGGAGAAACGATGGAGCCTTATCTATTGGGTTAATCTGCCCGGGTTAACCATTCCTCTACAGCAAGTAGGATCATCAGTTTAACCCCGAGCGGGAAGCACTCGGGCCCACTATGAGAACTAATGCTGGAATTCACGTGCTTTGCATATAAGCAAGGGAATGAGGTTTCTCGTATTTTTCCTGTGCCCCCTTCAGAGGGGAAATGGGTAAGGGGGTTCCTTTGCCTTCTGAGTGCCATGAATGCGCCCAGCACTCACAGGGCCATGCTAAGCTACTGTGCAGCCTGCCAAGCCCTGGGTGGAGTGGGTACCTGTCATCAAAGTGTGACTGTGAGGATTCTGGCAACCTGCAGTGACAACACTGCCACTTCCTGCAAGCCTTTCTGAAAATGAGATGAGAGCAGACCACCCCCAAGTATCCACTTGATCATTTATTTTTCCTGATTTTCCACACAAATGAGGCTTTCCACGGGTTTTGCAACCACGGGGTCTAAGACAGCCATGCACTTCTATAGCAGAATGGCCCCAGAGAGGTCTTGTCTGTACTGACGTGAGAGATGAGGAAAAACTGTAGTCCAGAGGTACAAACGACTTGCCCACAGTTGCACAGCTCACGGACAATACATCAGGAGCTGAAACCCGGGTCTCCTGTCTCGTGTACAGTGTGCTCTCTCTCTCAGAACGTCACTGCCTGGCACAGCTCACTGAATTCAAGCTTTGCTTACGCGACACAATTCCTTCTTAGAGACCGGGTCTTTAGCTGAGGCCAGGCAGTTCTTAAGGTGGAGTTGCATAAACAACCAAGCTTTAATAAACGAGGAGGACCTAGGGAGGGTCCCTTCCCTCTGGAACGGAAATGGAGCTAACTTTTCTCTGAGCTTAGGATTTGTAAGGCACTGAAATTAACTACAGCTGGGGGCGGAGGAAGAAAGAAAAAAGGGGATGGGTGGTTGGAGAAATCAAGTTGACAGTCTATTCTTTCAGCCCCATGGCGATGGAACCTAACAACAGGCTCCACTTTCCTGCAGGTGCGGTCCACCCCACCCCCAATGCTGCAGAGCAGCGTGGACACGGCCCACCATAGCTAAGCGGGTTCTCGGGACAAGAGGCATGGAGGGTTAGAAAGCCAAGAATGAGCCCAGGTCCTCTGGATCTAATTCAGAGCAGAAACCTCTCATTCCACCTGGGTGGGAGTCCCAGGCCTAGGCTGGGGACAGGATTCAACCCTGAAGTGTCTTCCCCAGGGACATGGTCCTCTAGGAGTAGACGTGGTGATGGCTGCGGGGGGCAGGTGGGGGTGCATGCAAGCCTGAGCGTGAAGGAGGGAGGGACAGCGCATCATCACCAAGGATGGCGGAGAAAACTTTGGGATTGGACCTGGCTTTGGCACAGCACGTCTCGGGCCCGCCCGCCCATCTGTTGCTCGCCTGAGACCCCAGGGATGGAGAGGACCCCTCTTCTCCCTGTGAGGAGCAATTCTGGCTGACGGAAGCAATAGCAGTGCAACTCCAGGACATGCCTTCCTCATTCCAGCCCAGCCTGTGCCCCGGGGACCTAACATGGAGCCTGCAGGACTCAAGCACTGAGCGCAAAGCACTTCGGTCAGATGTGGTGCTCAACGGGAAGCAATGACAGCCGCCACGGCCTGTAGGCAGACACTGTTAGCCCTGCCCACAGAGGAAGGGCCCGACGCAGAGGGGTTGAGTGACTCACCCAGGGCCACACGGCTGATGAGTGGCTGAACTGGGAACTGGACTCAGGTTCATCTGACTACAAATCCCATGTCCTTCCCTCTCCACTGGGTGGCCCCTGGAAGCTCGGAGCAGTCCGTTGGGGCTGTCTGTGTGGGATTTCTGGAAGGGTTTGTTTCTGAAAGTGTGGATCTGAGAGAGCAGCCAAGCTTGAGTGAAGGGAAGATGCCTCCAGGCCCTGGGGACAGTGTTCACCCACATGTCTGTCTCTTTGAGGGTGGGCTCGGGCTCAGTGCCTGGCGGCCTTGCAGATCTTGTCATACACCTCGGGGAAGGCGTCCTGGCAATTGAGCTGCTCCCGCAGCTTGTGGTACAGGGAGCCGTCAAACATCTCCCAGAACTCCTCGCGGTCCATGTAGCAGTCGGCGTACAGCATCTGGAACCTGCAGAGCAGAGACGGGGGTGAGGACATGGGGAGGTGGTGTCAGTGGGACAGGGACGGGGACGGGATGAGGGAGAACCCCAACTACCCTACGGGCGGCCTGCTTTGCAGTGCAGGGAGCGCTTTCGGAGCATTTCTCTTGTTCAGTCCCCTAATGACCTCGCAGTGGGCGCTGGTGCGGGAATTCTTCTCCCCATTTTGCAGGTGGGAAATCGAGGCTCAGGGTATTAAGGGGCTCGGCCGTGGCGGCGAAGTCAGGAGAAGAACTCAGGCTGCTGGCTTCTCCCCTGTGCTTGGTGCACCAAACACTACTGCCTCCCTGACGGGGCCATGGGCTGCTTTCCTTTGATTTGTTTCTGATGCTCAATAAACTGCATATACTGAAAGTGTAAAACTTGCTAAGTCTGCCATGTGTACACAGCCTAGAGACCATCACCTCATTAACATAATGACCAAAATGACCTCCCAAGCATTCCTTATGCTCCCGTGTTATCGCCCCCTACCATCCCAGGCGGGTCTGTTTCCTGTCACGGATTCCGGAATTTTATACATGGAAACATCAGTACTCCTTTTTCCTGGCTTCTATCGATTGGCATAGTTATTCTGAGATTTGTCTGTGTTATGTAGGTCAGCAGCTTGTTCCAAGCTGTTTTCTGAGCACTGCTCTGTCCCCGTAGCTCTCACAGCCACAAATCCCTCCCTACTTAGCTTTGGTCTTCTAACCTGGAGTGGCAGCCCTGGAACCTATGGCAAACCATCCCCATCACCTGCCCTGGGCCGAGCAGCTGTGGGGATGCAGGTGTGCTGACCAGAGAGGGGGGATGCAAAGGGAAGAGGGGGCAGAAGGCTGGCACTCCCACCTCCTTACCTTTCACAAGGAGGTGCTTCCTGGAGCAGAGGCTGCCACAGTGACAGAGTCCCGAAGCAACCAGCTGGTCTGGCTTCAGAGCTGGCCACCTTGGCCCTTCCCCGTACCCCTCTGCAGCAGGCCCCTGGGGCTAGCGGCCGGAGGGACCGGCACGCTCTGAGCCACTCACCCATGCACACTTCGGACGAACTTCTCCAGCTGCCTCATGCAGGACCTGGCCTCAAAGTGCTTCACGCGCGGCTCCCCGTAAGCTCCAATGTCCACGTAGAGCTCAGTCTCATCTCCCTTGGGGTGCACCAGGCCTGGCTGGCTGGGCAGGATGAACGGGCACAGCCAGATGGGGTAGACCTGGGTGGACCAGGGAGGAGGGTGTCGGTGCTTTTTCTCCAACAGGTGGCAGGCCCATAGCGGGCCCACCCCACAGCCCACCCCAAAGAAACGCTTTGCCATGCTCTCCGGGGGCCCCTCCTCTGGCTGCCCACAGCTTCACCCTCAGCCCCCCAGCCTTGGTGGAGAGCACCCAGCTCCACCCCACAGGAGGGCACAATCTGAGATGTTCACAGAACTGCTCTTCACTGGGCCCTATCACTTCTCTCCCCTCAGGGCCATGGCTGAGCAGGTCTATGTTGAAGTGGGGGAAACTGAGGCCCAGAGGTCAGGTATATCCAAGGTCAGTCCCACAGTTCAGGGGGAAAACCGTGGGTTCCGCGGGATGGCTCTTGGCTGGCCCCACCCCGCCCCGCTCACGTGGATGTCGTTGTGGAAGGTGTGCAGGGCCTGCTCCAGGCACTTCATGGGCACCAGCATGTCCTGCACCACGTGGTGCTGCTCGTACAGCTTGCGCAGAGTCTCGCCCTGGGTCAGCTTCAGGAGGGAGATCTTGGGAGGCACCATCCAGCCGAAGAGGTAGCGGAAGATGGGGTTGTTGCCAAAGGGGATGATGTCCTGAAAGACAAAGTTTGAAGGTGGGGTGAAGGAGCCAATGAGGGCCGAGTGTCTGTGCCAGGCCAGGTCCTCATTCAGAGCTTGCCACACATGACAGAGCCCACCCCTCCTATCTGGAGGAGCGTAGTGGTACCTAGGATTTACCCAGTTGGATTAGGGTGTGATTCTCAGCTCCGGAATTTAGCAGCTGTGACGACCTTGGGCTAGTTTCTTAACCTCTCTGAACGCAAGTTTCCTTATCCGTAAAATGGAACTTCTGAGAATAGTGACATACCTACCAAATGCAAGGCATTCAGCCCAGTGCCTGGAGCAAAATAAGGAGCTATGACTGCTGCTCTAGCTGCTGCTCACCTTTCAAGGTCAAGCTTAATGGCTATCTTCAACCCTAGACAAGACTAGCCATTTCCTCTTCGTGTTCCGGTGGGCCTTACAGCACCACTCCACCTGCCTACTCCAACCCGGTCTCCGTAGAAACCCTCCTGAGCGGAGGCTGCTCTTCCTCATCTGTTCCTCAAATTGCTGTGAGAGAAGAGCCACCTCACCCAGCACTGCTGCCTTCCAGAGACACGCTCTGCTCCCACCAGCTGGCAGTCCTGCCCACCAGCCAACAGCAGAGATCTGCTTCCAGCCTGCTGTCTTCCTGAGGGTCACCAGGCTCTTCCCGATACCCTCTTCTCACAGCTCCTGGGCCCTCAATGCCAGGGACATTCTTTCATTCATTAGATGATTATGAGGTACCCATGAGGTCAGGTACCAGGTTCTGTGCCGGGCACTGGGGATACCAAGATAACTGAGACATAGTTCCTGCCCTCAGGTGTGGAAGAGACAGGCCACGGGACTACCTTATGGAAAGAGCTGGGACCAAGAGATGCACAGGAAGCTTATAAAAGGGGCCATGTCGGACTACAGATCAGGGGAGGCTTCCCAAAGAAGCCATCATGCTAGGCTTCGGAGGCTGAGCGACTCTTCCCCTCCACTGTCCTGGAATCACCTCTCTGATTGCCAGGACACTCCCACAAGGGAGGGGCCCATCTGCTCCCTTCTCTGTTAGATTCCAGCACCTACAGCAATGCCCGGCACACCACAAGCGTGCAATACATAGCAATACGTTGTTTCCTTGGTTGTTTTTGGAAAAGCCACACATGCCCACAGCAGAAATCCCAACAATCCAAAATGTCAAGTCTCCTTTCACATTCCTGACCTCTCTTTCCTGTCCCCAAAGGTGACCACTGTCAGGGACTGCTTGTATACCTTCTAGAGACATTTGATGCAGACAGGCAGACGGGCTTTACAAAAACACAACTCACAGATGATGGCATCTAACAGCCTCCTGCTTCTCGCCGTGTCCTGCACCCAGAGCACTACCGCATTCTCTGTCGTGCAGCCGAGCGTTGCACTGCCGAGACCCACAAACTGCGGCCTCGGGACAAATCTGGCCCACCCTCTGGTTTTATAAATAAAGTTTTATTGGAGCACTTCCATGTCCACTTTTTTGCAGACTGTCTGCGGCTCCTTTCCGGCTGTAAGGGCAGAGTTGCTCCTAGAGAGACCACGAAGCCTAAGCTACTACCTGGTCCTTTACAGAGAACGTTTGCCGACCTCTGCTCTGCTGTATGGATGTAGCCTGATTTATTTAATCAGCTCTGTACTGATGGGCATTTAGATTATGTCCTGACTATTCCAATGAATGTCCTTTGTGCATGTGTCCCTGCCCATTTATATGTATGTTTATCTGTAAGATAAATTCCTAGAAGTGGAAAATTCTGCTTCAGACAGTGTATGCAACTTTAATGGATACTATTTTAAGAGCTTGTACCATTCTATACCCTCCCCGACAGCGGAGGAGACTGCTGTTTCCCCACACCCTGGCTGGCACACGTGTTATCAAACTTTCGCATCTCTCATTCAGATAGGGAGAACATGAGACTCCTGTAGTCTTGTTTCGCCCGCCTTTAATTCCAGGTGAGACTGTATCACCTTTCTTATGTTTAAATGCTGTCTACACCCCACCCCACCCCACCATCACAGCCTCTTCCCTACTTGGCCTCATGCTTTCCAGCTGACCTTGGCTTCTGCCTGTGCCCAGCCTGCTACTGGCCTCCTCTGCTCTCCTGGGCTCTGGGGCCCACTACTGGCACAGGTCCAGTGGGTCCAGACTGACCCAGGATCCTGGTCCCCAGAGGCAGGCCCTGTGACAATGGCACTCTAAGAAACATGAAGAGCCAGGGACCTAGCTTCCCTTCCTTACTTCCTTGTATCGCCAACCCATTTATACTGCTGAGAATGAGGACCTCAGAGGGAAAGGAAAACACGGCTGGCCAGAGCCCTTTTCCTTTCAGTCCTTCCTACTCACCAGTCACCAAGATGCAGTGTTGGTAGAATGTGAATGTTACCAGGAAGGGAAATAAAAACAGTTGAGTTAGTTTTGTGCAGTGTTGGCAGTGGTCTTTTATGAATGAAATACATATACATGAAGCATTAAATGCTCTTACTTTGTATTTAAAAGGTGAAGAGCCCTGGCTGGTGTGGCTCAGTGGACTGAGTGTTGGCCTGTGAACCGAAGGGTCTCCAGTTCGATTCCCAGTCAGGGCATATTTTTGGGGTTTGCAGGCCGGGTCCCCAGTGCAGGGCATGTGAGAAGCAACTGATTGATGTTTCTCTCACACATCGATGTTTCTCTCCCTCTCTTTCTCCCTCTTTTACCCTCTCTCTAAAAATAAATAACAAAAATCTTTTTTTAAAGAACAAGATTAACAGTAAAACTCATGCTAATAATTTAAATGTTTAATTTTTCCTCACTTAAAATAACATGAAATAGCAAATATTTATGATAAGAAAGAAACCACGGTAGAAAGGAAAAAACTTTGTAATTTAATGCCTTTGATGGCGCCCTTCTCCTGCTTCTTCCACTGAGCCCTGAGAATTGTGTGGCTGGCCCCGACCCTGAACACTGCCGACTGATCGAGCTGGCTGAGAGGAGCAGACTGGACCAGCCAGGCTCGGCCCAGGTGTGACGGGAACGCAGTGATCACCTAAGATGCTGACCATGCCCACACTGATGTGCGCGACCTCACCTCGCCCCGAAGCCCTGACATGGAGCCAGCTGCCCATTCGATGTCCTACCTAGATGTCTGAAAGGGTCTCAGACTGACATGCCCCAGGTCAAACTTCCCATTTCCTGTCCCCGGCCTTTCCCCCATGTTGCCCTCTGCAGTCAATGGCACCTCCAGCCCCCCCCGCCCCCCATTGCTTGGACCCCTAACCGTGGAATCACACCCACAGCCAAACTGTCTGGAAGGCTGGTTGGTCCAACCTTCACAAAATCTCCCAATCTAACATTTTTTCCTCCTCTACTGCCACCACCCCAGACAACAGAAATCTTCTTTCTTCTACTCTTGCCACCCTACCCCATCCTCCCCAGCCACTGTTCATCTAGCTGTCAAAGTTATTCTTCTAAAACAAAAATCAGGTCATATCACTTTTCTGTGCAAAGCCCTCCACCAGTTTCCCATCACACTTGGAGTAAATTATGAAACCCGTCCTTGACCTACAAGGACACGTTTGGTCTGGGCTCTGGTTGCTGTGTGACCTCATCTTCCGCCACGGTGCTAGCTCAAGGCCTGGTTCCTGTTCTTCAAAAACATGCAGGTTGCTGTGACTACTGAATAACTATGTGCCTCCTACCATATAAAAAACTTAACTCAAAATAAATCAACAGCCTAAATATAAAAGCTAAAACCAAAAGCTCTTAGAAAAAACATGGGATAAATTGTCATGACCTTTGACTTAGCAATGGATTTAGATATGACACTGAAAGCACAAACGACAAAAAAAGAAATAGGTAAACTGGACTTCATCGAAACTAAAAACTTTGGTGCATCAAAAGTTATATCAAGAAAGTGAAATGGCAACCTATAGAATGAGAGAAAATATTTGCAAGTCATATATCAGATAAGGGCCTAGTATTCAGAATATATAAACTCTTACAACTTAACAACAAAGACAATGCAATTAAAAATGGGCAAAGGAACTGAATAGACACTTCTCCAAAAACTATGCAAATGGCCAACAAGAATGTGAAACATCCTTAGTCATCAGGGAAATGCAAATCAAAATCACAGTGAGATTCTACTTCATACCCACTAGGATGGCTATAATCAAAACCCAGAATACAACAAGTGTTGGTGAGAAGGTAGAGACACTGGACCCTACTGCTGGGAGTGTGAAATGGCTCAGCCACTGTGGAAAAAAGTTTGGCAGCTCCTCGGCAACTCAGACACAAAGCTACCATGTGACTCAGCAATTCGACTCATAGGTATACCCCAAAGAACTGAAAGCTAGTGCTCACACAAATACTCGTATATGAATGTTCATAGCAGCATTATTCACAATGCCAATAAGGTGAAAGCAATCCGGATGTCTGACCACAGATGAGTGGACAAACAACTTGTGGTCTATCCATACAATGGAGTATTATTCAGTAATAAAAAGGGAAGGGTACTGACACATGCTACAAACATGGATGAACCTTGAAAACATGCTAACAGTCACAATAGGCTACAATGTTGTATGATTCTATTTGTATGAAATAATCTAAAACAGGTAAATCCATAGAGACAGAACAAACTGATGGTTGGCAGAGGCTAGGGAAAGGGAGAATGGGAAATGACTGCTTAATGGGAATAGGACTTCTTTCTGGGGTGAGGAAATGTTTTGGAACTAGACAGAGGGGGTAGTTGCATAATATCATGAATATGCTAAATGCCACTTAATTGTATATTTTCTTCGCCTAGAGTGCTCTCTCCCAGAGCTCTGCATGGCTTGTCCCCGCTGTGCTCAGGTCTCTGCTCATGAGCCATCTCCTGAGAGGCCCGCCCTGATGCCCTCATTTAAAAATGTCACTGCTCCTCATCCCTCCACACAGAACAGCAAATTCTTGCTCACCTGTCAAGTCCAAGTTTGCCACTACCAATCCCAGAGAGAAGGAGACTAGCCACTTACTTCTCCTCTTCTTATGGTCCTTTACAGGACAAAGGCTGTCTGTTTGGCTAGGCTACTGTTCTTCAACGACGGAATAGGTCAGCGTTCCCCAAAGTACTGGCCTGGTACCCCATTCTCAGGCATTGGGTGATAGCTTGCTGTTTTATGTGAAAATGGCTCAATCCCTCAGAAAGAAGTGACTGTGTTGCTGTGTAAGAGGGTGTCCCAGTTCCCGAGGACAAAGCTATGCCTTCTCCCTAACGGAGAGAGTGTGGCCGCAGTGGTAACTGCCCTGGTTCCCTGCCCAGCAGGCCCGCAGAAGCCAGGACGACAGGGAAATCCGAGCCTCACCTGGAGCTCCCAAAAGATGCTGCGCGTGTGCCGGTGGTAGTAGTGTCTCAAGGGGATGTATTCCAGGCCCTCTCGGTTTGTCTTCAGGTAGTTCTCCACGTGCTTGAAGAACCACGGCTTGTAGTAATTGCCAATGCTATTCAGCTGAAATGACAGAAGGCATTGTGTCAGCCCACAGACAAGCACCAAATGCCATCAGGGAGTAACAATGATACCCGGCTTCTGTTCAGCACTCCTGGCCTTTTCAAAGCTCTTTCATGTCTATTATCACCTTTGAGGCTCTTGAAAGCCTGGTGAGGTTAAGCACAGTGGGTATCCTCTAGCAGAGTGAGCAGAAGTTCAAAGAGGTTAAGTGGTGTACCTAGGGCCCAACTGCTGGTTTCCGACAGTTTCTGACTGGTTTCTAGAGGGCTTAGCGACCCTGACCTAGTCTGCAGCTCCTTCTCAATGAGAAAATCAAAGTGTAAATGTTTACCAGTATCTGTCACAATGCAGTGCTCCCCGCAGGTAAAGTTCTCCCTCCCTCCTTTCCACTAGGCCGGTGTTGGCACAAACACTGAGCGTGGGTCATTTCTTCCTTGCCGGGTCCCATGGCTGACAGCTCTAATTAACCACGGCACTTTCCCTGCCACCGGAGACCAAGTCTCACTATCCTGAGCACGGCGCGCACCCCCTGCAGCCACCATCAGTGCAGGAAGCTCAGAGTAACCCACGTGCTTCTCCAGCACCGGGCCTTGCGGCCCCTAATGCCTAAATTTTCTGTTTAGCTGATGTTTTCTTCAGCCGTCGGATGACGTAGCTTCTCTGGACCCCAGCCTCCTCACACATGAGATGAACTCTGGGCAGATGCTTTTGGAGAGAGGTCAGGGAGTAGCCCCGAAGGAGCGTGGGCTCCAGTGCTGGGTGGCTGGGGCCAAGCCCTGGCCCAGTCACCCACTAGCTCTGTGACCTTGGGAAGGTCACTCTCTCAGCCTGTTTCTTCACATGTAAAATGGTATTAAAAATATATGCTCTATGGAAGTTTTTTTGGTGCCTGTGGAAATGATACACACACGCATACATACTGCAGATGCTCAGGCCCCACACAGACCAGCTTCCTGGGGGGTGGGGGGGCAGGAGAGGCACAGTGTTTTATGGGCAGGTGAGATCACACCCAGCTGGGTGGGCTCGGCAAAGGGTTAGGAAGTAGAGTGGAGGCCACTTAGGAGAGGGAGAATGTGGCCAGAGGACCATCGGGGAGGGAAAGGCAGGAGCAGAGGCGAGAAGTGGGCCAGCCCCAGAGTAGCTGGTGGAGAATAACGACAGGGCGTGCCGAGCACCAAGGTCTAGGCAGCATCACTGTCACCTAACGAGTTCGCCTCTTACCCCCGCCATGACCTCACACAGCGGGGCTGTCCCGTTTCAGGGACGAGGCCGAGAATCATCAAGGTCGAACGGATCGTCTGAGGCCACAAGGCTGGCAAGAAGTAGGGCAAGGATGCACCCCATGTTGCACCACGAGGCCAGGGTTGGAGGCCGGAGGCCCTTGTATGGTGGGCTGTGAAACGTGGGTGTTATCATAACAGAACAAAAAAGCTATTCATTCCTGATTCTAAAAGCAACATACACCCTGTGAAAACTTTAAACACTGCAGAAATATGTAATTTGGAAAGAGACACCTCTGTAGTCTCACCCTCAGCCCTGTCGCCTACTAAAACTGATGTGTATTCACTAGGTTTTATTTTCTGGGCACCCATACTCACAGATTTGTAAAAATGGGACAATCCACTGCACACTCTTTCACCTGTAACATACCAGGCTGACCCTGGGTAGGGGAGCCTCTCCTCTCCGAGCCTCACTTTCTGTGCAGGCAAACTGGAGACATCGCTACCTCCCGGAGTGGTTGGAAGATTAAAGGGTAATGTAGAAAGTGCCATGCAAGGTGCCTGGCCACAGTGGGGGCACAGCATTCAGTCCCCTGCCCCCGCTGGCTCCCCACCCGCATAGCGCCTGTCCAACCCCCTTCGGCCTGGGGCCAGCAAACCCTTTGGGTGGTTGCTCATCTGGGCATCTCCCTCTTGTGCAGCCCACTCTGCAGGGAGGGAACCTGGGGCCACGGTGCGCCAGGAAAGTGGGGTTACAGGGCCTGTTTGTCCAAGTCAGTTTCTCAGAGGACAGTGTGGGGCAGGACAAAAGACACTGGCCTCTGCCTGCTGAGGTACAGGAGACTGAGCCCAACAGGTACAACAGCAACCGGATCTAACCCCAGGTGGGGCCTGACCACACACCTACCAGACGCACCAGCTGCAGAATGAAACTGAGCCTTGGGGGTACCTGGAGAAGTCCAGGATATATGATCAAGAACCCAGCTCGTTCACCTTGCCCAGGGCACACAGCTGGGGCAGCCAGGTGGCCGCCGGAGGTCCAGTTCCAGCCCTGGCACTTGGGTAGCAAGCCGCCTCCTATCTCTGGGCAAAGTGGAGGTGGGCTGCCGCCTCCCAAGGCCACAGTGAGACTGTCACGGCCCAGGGCCTGCAGAGGGCCTGTGGCAGTGCCTGGCACACAGGGACAGATTCCTGAGCAGCCTCCCGAGTAGGAATATGCGGAAGAAATGTTCCTCAAAGGGAACGTCCACACACCTAAGGGCATCTATCACTCTCCTCCCCCAGCCCTGTTCCCGCTGGGCATCAGGGTCTGGCTTATTGGGACACTTGGCCAAAGGCTGTAGCCTAAGCACGCCGGCCCCTGTGCCAAGGACACTGGACAAGCCTCTGGTAAGGTCTTGGTCTCCTCCTTGGGAGACAGGGTCAGGGTATTCAAACATTTTAAAAGCTGCACAACCCCCTCTGTCCAGTTGTAAGCTTAGGTGGCATCTCACACAACCAACAGGTGACAGAGGAGTTAGTCCAGTGGGGGGGTGGTTCCCCTTAGCCCCTCCCTCAGCTTACCGCCACTGACGGTCCCAAAGGGGATGCTCCAGACAAGCTGGAAAAGCTCTGAACGAGACGCCCTTGCCAGGTCCTGGGTGACCCATGCTGACCGGGGGCAGCCCAGGTCGGGCGGAGCCAGGGCCTAGGGAGTGCGAGGGCGCTTGGGCTCAGGGTCCGGTGCTCCCACCCCTGGTCCCAGGTCCCTATCCTCCCGTGCTCACCAGCGTCCCACAAGGAATGGAGCTTAACCGATATCTGTGGATGATGCTAAATTCTAGAAGCTGAAGTGGTGGAGAAGAGACACGGAAGCAGGAGTCAGAAGCCCAAACTGGTATCTGCCCTGTGCTAGCTGTGTGTCCTCAGGAGGCCCTCCCCAGCTCTGGGCCTCGTTCCCCTATTTGAAGAGGGAGCTGTATCAGATGATTTTCAAGTCCCTTCTAATTTAAAAATGTCTTAAGTATGTAGGTATCAATGAAGCCCCTTAAGAGTCCTTCGATCTATTGTATTAATTCTACTTTAAGATAGTGTTTAAATTACAAACAAAAACTGGCCATTGCTACATTAATTTAAACAGTGAAAAACTGGAAGCAACTTAAATTTGCAACTATTGGGCAGGGGTTTAGTAAATGACAGGGCATTCACTAAAGGCAACGTTCTGTAGATGTTAAGTATGACAAGAGAGTGTAAAAACATGGGGAAATGCTTATCACACTAGACAAGAAAAACAAATTTGAACAGGTGATCACGGCCAGAGACAAACAAACCGAAAAACTGTGCAAAGAGGTGTTCAACCTCACGAGTGACCTGAGGACTGAAAAACAGAGCGAGATACTATTTTTAACCCTATCAGATTGGCAAAATGAAAGAGCGATACTACCCTGCGTTGGCAACAGTGGAGGGGAAAAGCACTGTCACGCACCGCTGCTGGGAGAGGGCAGCGTGCAGCTCTTCTGCAGGGCCGCTTGGTTGTAGCTATCCACACACAATGTGCTCGATCCCTGGGGTCAGGAAGTCTACTTTTTGGACTCGATCCTACAGAAATGCTTGCCCAAGAGGCAAAGGATAAATGTGAGAGAATGTTCATTGCAATTTTACCTTTAAGAGCAAAACATTTTAAGCAATATAAACACTTATCAGTAAGCAGTGAGTGAGGCCAATTATTTATATGCAACAATGGGTAGCAATGGGTAGCATCTCACTCAATGGAGTGAGATGAGGGCATGCAGACAGACAGACAGACACACTCACACACACATACATACCCACATACACAGAGGAACAGGCCTTAAAGAACACACACCCAAACTATTAGAAGTGGTTGAATGCTTGGGGGTAAAGAGACACATTTTAACTTTTTCTTTATGTATTTCAACATTGTCATACTACTACCTTTGTAGTTTAAAAACTTAAAAAAAAAAATCTATGCAACACAAAGGAGAAGAAATAAAGGTATCAAACACGTTAGCAGCAGCTGGCTTTGGGTCATGTTTATAGGTAGGGTCTTTTTCTTCCTATTGTTTATGCCTTCCAAGTCTCTCATAATAAAACTCATAAAAACTCTCAGAAAACTGCTGTTAAAAATTATACAGTTATTGGAAGAATATCCATGTAGATTCTGCAGTATTAAATCAAACCCAAATTTTGGCTTTGTCATCTTGTGGCACTTTATATGATCTCTTGGAACTCAGTTTCCTCATCTATAAAATGCAATTGCTGTGAGGATCAAATATTACACCTATCAAAAGACATGCAATACCTAGCAGGTGGTAGGAGCAGAGGAAATGGAAGATTTTGTCACTGGCTAAAATAGCTCTGACCTATAGATCCTGTTGCCCAAACCCCAGGTGAGCTGACCCAGGTTGCAGCCTTGAAGAGGGTGGTTGTCAGGGTCAGGGTAGGGCAACAGGCTCCACCCCAGCCCACCCAGGTCTCCTCACCGCCCCCCACCCCCTGCCTGCTTCCTGCTGCCAGGCCTCCGCCTGCAGCAGCTGATGCCCTTGCCTACCTTGCTGGGCTCCAGCTGGTCTGTCATGACCCCCGTCATGATGACGGCCTCATCCAGGGAGTAGAGCAGCCCTTCCACAAAGTGGTTCTCCTGCTGCTGGGACTCATGCTTGAACTTGTCACAGATCGCCTCTAGCCCCCTCACTGGCTCAAACCGCAGCTTGATGTACTTCTTGGCAGGGATGATACGAATCTCAGCAGCCACCAGGAAGCCCAGGGTCCCACATGACCAGGGCACAGCGTAGAACAGGTCTGAGTTTTCCGACTGTGAGACAGAGTCAACACATGCTGAGAACTTGAACCCTGGGCCCCAAATTGCAACACGTTGTCAACAGGGGCATGAAGAACATGGGGCCTGAACTAAATTCCTGTTCTGTCACCAACATGTGTAAACCTCACAAGGCATTTCGCAAACTGCTTTCTGGCCTCCGCTTTCCCTCTGCAGCTTCTGCAGGACATGTGACCTTACCTGTGTGCTCTGGGGACTGCCTCCTCCCTCCTCCGCCCAGGCACAGTCCCCAAACCACAGGCTACCCAGGAAGACGCCATGAACTGCACTGCCCAAAAACCCAAAACGGAGGGCTCAGGGCCAACCCAGGCCAGGCTAAACAACAATCGGAATCCTTACTGAGGGTCATGGTCACCAGGAGATTCTAAAACGCCTCCCTTCTGGGCCATTACTCATATTTACAAAGCCTTTCCCTGTCCATGAGCTGCGGAATTGTTACTGGGGAGAGTCCCGAGTCAGGGGAGCCCCCCCAACCCTGAGCTTATTCCTCGGTTCTTGTCTGCTCGCAAGAGACGCATTCAAGTGAGAGACAAAAATGTAGAGTGGAAACGAGAGAGCAAGTTTGTTTATGAAATGCATATGAGCTCAAAGCTGCAAGCGGGCACCTGGCTAGTCTAAACGCCCCATGTATAAAGGAAATAAAGTTGTTAGTAAATTTGTTTTATACACTTGAGCTGAGGCTACAAGTGGGCACTCAGCTAATCTGCGTGCACCAATTGCTGGGGTTCAGGGATTTAGATACCTTAGTCAGCTTCTAGGTTTCCCCTCCTTCTCCCCCTTTTAAACCTTGGCAGGAATGTACAGCTACAAAGGACTTCTTTCTCAGCCAGTAAGGTTTCTTTGTCTTAGTGAACTTGCTACAGAGACTCCCTTTCCCAGCACTCAGTCTCAAGGACTCCCTTCCTCCTGTGCTGTCCCCGCCTGCGAGATTCAGATGCCTGGTTATCTTATCCGACCAGGCTCAGGGCTGCTGACTAGTGGGTGAGATGTGTCTCCCTCCTCCGCCCTGCCTTAGTTTACTCTCTATCCTACCTAACAGAATCCCCCTCACAGCCTAGGGAGAGCATTAACACTTCCAGTCGGACAGGTAAGGAAAACGAAGTGCCCAGGCACCGGTGCACAGTTCACCCAAGTCTCCCCACCGTGAGCGCCATGATGCCGGGGCTCAGGCAAGGTCATCTAACTCCCGATTCAGCGTTCTGCCTGCAAAGCCTCATTTGCTCCCCAAATCTGCTTCTAACATCATCATTGTCTTTTTCTGGTAATTGTCTCAGAGACAGACAACCGACTTTTCATCTGGCCATTCTAACTCTGATCCTTTGATTCCAATAAAGCGCCTTTTGAAAAAGTCCAGCGTTGTCTGGGCTTTACCTAGAGGACAGCTGTGTGGTCTCGGCTGTCCCCGGTTAGTGGGGCAGGGGCTGGGGTAGGGCAGCCCTGCAGCAGGCTGGCTGGAGCCTCTGAAACAGCTAAAGTGGGCAGTGGATTCCCGCCTGGGCCACTGGTTAATCCCACTGCCAGGTCACAGCAGTAACCACCAGGCTTCTGCTGCGGGCCCAGTTCTAACCTAGGAGCTTCCCATGTGGCACCTCCTTTCTCTCCTGACGATGCATCTGTCACACAGGACACTGGGCCACAGAGAAGGTAAGTAATTCATGAAAGTTTGTCTCCTTTCTTTGCTGGTAATAAATAGGTTTGAAGGCAGGGCCCTGCCTGTTTAAGGAAATGGGCAAAACTGATGTGAAAGGGGTCGCTCTTGTCCAAGACCTGAGCCCCCATGCCGGAGGTCCCGCCCTGGACTCTTCCGTGAGGCAGCGACTCCAGTGGATCTCTGAAAGACCCGCTTCTAAAGGCTCACACCGTCGCTCCCATCCCAAGGGCCCCTTACACATGCTTGGGGGAACCTAAATTTCCCTAAGGTTTCAATACTGTCCTACTCCTTGGGATAAATGCCTTAGATGTCTGTGTCCCACTTCGGGCAATAGAATTGTTCTTTTATTTCTCCAAAACAGCCTTTCTTACCGCTTTTAGTTACCCCTCACTCCATCTGGCATAGAGCTTTGATACTGAGGCCTGACTTCCCCCACACAGGTAGTTTAGTGCAACGAATGGCGAAGGATGTTGATCTGAGTGCCTGGTAGCTGGGACTTGAACCCCAGCTGCGTGGCACTCAGTAGCTCTGAGACCGCGGGTAAACTTATTAACCTCTCCGTGCTTTAGTTTCCAATCTGTGAAACGTGGCTAATAGGACTTACCTCGTAAAGTTGCTGAAGGATTAAAAGCCTTAATATATGTAAAGCATTTAAACAGTGTCTGAGCACATAAAGGGGCCTTATAAATTTTTATTGTTATGAATACAGGCCCAGACCGAACAGCTGTGTTTGCGGTGAAGCAACCCCAAGGTGCCACTTCCCCAGTGCCAGGGACCCTGATGCCCAAGGCAGGCAGGTGGGGACATCCCAACTCCCTGAACTCACCGGTGTGCACCGCACAAAGCTGCCATCGGCCAGGACCAGCTCATAGGCGGTGCAGATATGCTGGAACAGGCCATACTTGTGGGACGATGACTCGATGCCTGTGCCCATGATCAAGCCCCCTGCAGAGATACACGTTAGCCAGGAGGAGCTGTGGGGTATGTGTGTGTGGGGGGGGCCGGGGGTGGAATCAGGTAAAGGACACGTCACTAGAGCTGGGGAGCTTGCAGCACAGGGTCGATGACAGGGCTGGCAGCAACAGGCTGCCCACTTGGGGATTTCTCATCTCTGTGGGTCTGGAGAGCAGGATAGGGCAGGAAGGGCTCAGATGGCAGTGTGAGGGCTTGCTCAGAGGAAGGGGATGGATAACAGACCCCGCCCACGGCTCTCCCACCCTCTCTCTGGCCCGGCCCAACCTTCAAGGCTGTGTGCATTCGTTTTCAGAGGGACCTTAATGACAAGGGGGTTGTTTGGGTGGCGGGAAGCTATGTCCCATGGGAAGGGTTGAAGGAACTGAAGGTGCTTCCTCTGGAGAAGAGAAGGCTTTGGGGACCATGAGTCCCCCAGAAGGACAGAGACTGGACTTATTCTACGTGCTCCGCAGGGCAGAACTGGAGCCGTGGATGTGCCGCAGGGAAGCGGATTCCAGCCACAGGTTAAAAAGTGCTGGCTGATAATCTGAGCTGCTCAGAAACAAAATGCCTGGCAGGGAGCTCCCTGTCTTTGGAACAGGGGGGCACTTCTGTCATAGATGGAACAGAGGCGACTCCCATGCTGGAGGGAGGGTGGGCCAAGGTGCCCCGGCTCTGAGCCTAAGGCCGTCTGAGTCCTCACCCACTGTGAGGTCATCGAGCTCGGGCAGCACGGGCAGGGTCCAGCCAATGGAGGTCAGCAGGGCGGTCACCTGACCCATGGTCACCAAAGGCTCCACACGGACAATCTGTTGACACAAGAAGAGAAAACCCCGAGTCACAAGGAGGCCGCCGGGCCTCATGGGTGCATTTGCACACAGAAGATGTCCTTCCAACCTTCCCTAACACTCACTGCTGCGGTCCTCCTCGGCCTTCACTCTCTTTCCGGAACACCACAGTATCTTTTCTTCCAGTGAATGGGGGTTCTGAATCTAGCTTCGCTACTGTTTAATCTCGTCCTTGCAAATATCTTTACACTTAATACTTAGTTTATTTTTCTTCTGGGTTATAGAAGAAGTAATCCTTTGGAAGAAAGAGCACATATGAAGAAAATGAGTCACCCATATCAGTGTTAATAGTGGGATGTATTTATTTTCAGTCTTTCTATGCAGGTCTATGTTGCTTTTTTGTTTGTTTTAACACAATGTATACATACACATACAAACACACACTTTCATGTCTTGCTTTTAAAATTTAACACAATACTATAACTATAGTCTTTGTTATTAAATATTCTTGGAAAATATGACTTTTAATGGACACGTTAATAATGTCATCATGTAGATCTGCTTCCAGCCAAGATGGAAGAAAAGGGACCAGATTTACTGTATTGCCTGAAAACAAAAAACAGACAAAATACGTAAAACAAGTTTTCAACACAGAGGATACCAGGCAAGGAAGTTAATGATCGTTGAGAGACAAGAAACCAAACGAGGGAAGCTCTGTGAATGCCGCAGCTAACTGCCAGGAGTTAGGCAGGGCTGGGAGGGGGACACAGAGGGGCCCAGTGGACCTTGAGCCGAGAGCCCCAGGAGATTGAGGCGAACAGAATTTGCAGGACAGAGTACTGGAGAACAAATTATACAGAGAGAAAATGGAAGAGCTGCAAAGAGTGCCCACTGAGTATTCAGCTGAGTACAGATCAGTGCATACTCACGGGGAAATCGCCTGAAGCCGAGGCCAGGGAAAGGGCACCAGAAAGGATAACGGGTCACAGTGCAGGGAACAGTCTGTTCCCCCGGGCCAGCCTGGAAACCTCATGCTTCCCAGGGCACTGTGTAGAGCACTCAGAATGGTCTTGCCTCACAGAGGGGAATAGCTATCCCTAGGTTTAAATGCTGCTCTGGCCTCACCTGAAAAATCAAGACCCCGCAGTATCACACTGTTTCCAAGTAATTTAGCTGTGTCCCAGAACAAAGCTCAAGAAGATTTATAGGAACACAGAAATATCCAGCACCCAATGAAGTAAAACTCACAATGTCTAAAATCCAATCGAAGTTTACTAGGCATGCGAAGGGGCAGACAAATTCAACCCATGATGAGGAGAAAACTCAATTCATCTGTTTATTAAAATTAGCAAATAATGGAATTAAAATAATTATTGCTGTATTCCTTATGCTCAAAAGTTAAGTGGAGACATTAAAAAGATAGTAAAAAGACCATATCGAGCTTCCAGAAATAAAACCACAAAGTCTGACAGCAAATTAGACATTGCAGAAGAAAAGAGTAGTGAACTTACTACATAGCAAGAGAAACTATCCACAATGAAAAACACTCAAAGGAAAAAAAAATTAAAATCAATAGTGTATCAGAATGAGGTGAGCCGGGAAATAACTTTAAGTGGCCTTCATACATATGTGATGGCACTCCTCGAAGAGGAGAGGGTAGTGGGCAGAAAAAATATTTGAAGAAATAAAGATCCTGAAATTTCCAAATTTCACAAACATTATAATAAAACCCAACCAAGAGAATTATGAAGAAAACTATACCAGGGCACATCGTAATTAAGCTGTTCAAAGCTAGTGGCACTGAAAGTCTTGAAAACAGGCAGAGGAAATAAAGACATGACAGAGGAATGAAGATAAGAGATTTCTGGTTGGAAACCATGCAAGCGAGGTGACAGTGAAGCATCTTTAAAGTCAGCCTGGAATTCCATACCCCGTGAAAATATCTTCCAAAAATGAAGGCAACTGTAGCCCTGCATTGTGTGGCTCAGTTGGTTGGAGCATCGTCCTGTAAACCAGAAGGTCTCAGGTTTGATTCTGGTCAGGGCCCTGCCTGGGTCCCGGGTTCTGTTCCCAGTCAGGGCAAGTGGGAGAGGCAACCAATAGATGTCTCTTCCCCACCCCCTCTAAAATCAATAAACATATCCTCAGGTGAGGATTAAGAAAAAAGAGAATGTAGGCAACTGCATATCTATTAGGATGGCTACTAAAAAAAGAACAGGACACAACAAGTGTTGGTGAGGACATGAAGAAACCGAAACCATTGCATACTATTGGTGGGGGTGTAAAATGGTGGGGCTCCTGTGGAAAACAGTACGGGAGTTCTCCAAAAAATGAAACACAGAGTTACCATGTGACCCAGCAATTCTGCTTCTGGGTATGTACCCCAAAGAATTAAAAGCTGGGTCTTGAAAAGACATTTGTATATCCATGCTCACAGCACCATTATTCATAATGGCTAAAACGTGGACGCAACCAAGTGTTCAACAATAAATGAATAGATAAGTAAAATGTGGTATATACATACAATAGAGTATTACTCAGCCTTAGAAAGGACTGGCATTCTGACATATGGCTTAACATGGATGAACCTTGAAGACATTATGCTAAGGGAAATGAGCCAGTCACAAAAAGGCAAATCTGTATGATTCCACTTACATGGAGTACTCAGAGTGGTCAAAATCATAGAGACAGAGGGTAGAACAGTGGTTGCCAGGGGCTGGGGGGAGGGGAGAATGAAGAGTTTTTGTTTTCATCTTGTTTCGCAAGATGAAAAGACTTACAGGGATGGATGGTGGTGATGGCTACATAACCTTATGAATATATGCGTATTTAATACCACTGGACCGTATACTTAAAAATAGTCAAGACTGTAAATTTTATGTTATGTGTATTTGACCACAATAAAAGCTGGAAAAGGAATGAAGGTAAAATAAATGTTTTTAGATATACAACAGCTGAAAGATTCATCACCAGCAAGGTCACCAGATAAGAATGTTAACGGAGGCCCTTCAGGCAGAAGGAAATAAAAACAGATGGAAATACAAATCTATACAATGGAATGAAGAAATGGTAACCATATAGGTATCTATACAAGATATTTTCATATTATTTAAATTTATTTAAAGGATAGTTATTGAAAAATAATAATGCATGTGGGCTTTATAACATACATAAAAGTATGTCAACAATAACACAGAAGTCATGAGAGAAATGGAAGTATATTACTATAAGATTCTTATACTATACATAAAACAGGATATTATTTGAAGGTAAAGTGTGATAAGTAAAATGTATATTAGAAATCCTAAAACTGCTGCTAAAATAACAAAGCAGGGAGTTGTAGTTAATAACCCCACAAAAGAGCTAAGATAGAATCATAAAAGTTATTTGGTAATCCACCTGAAATTAATACAAAATAACGTTGAATGTAAACAATAATTGAGAAAAAAGTTTAAAAATATTAGTCGGAAAAAACAACAGTAGCAACAACAAAAAGAATTTCAATAAACACCATTCTGTATTCAAAGAAGTTTTTTCAGTAATCCAAAAGACAGGAGAAAAAGAAAAAAAAGAGAACAAAGAACAAACAGGGGGGAAAAAAAAGAAAACAAAGAACAAGGTGTCAGAGTTAAGCCAAAGCTTATCAATAACAACATTAAATGCAAATGGTCTTACTATGTCAGCTGTTAAAAGGCAGAGACTGTCAGACTGGGTAACAAAGCAAGACCTACCTAAATGCTGCCTATGAGAAGCACATCTTGAATATATATATTAAAAAAAGATTAAAAAGATGGAAAAGATAAACCATATTACCACAAGTCAAATAAAAAAGTTGGAATGACCTTATTAATATCAGACAAAGTAGATTTCAGAGGCAAAGAATATAACTAGGAATAAAACAGGTCATTTTGTAATTATAAAGGCTCAATTAATTAATCCAAAGGACATGAAATTCCTAAACATTTATATATCTAACAAGAGCTTCAAAATACATGAAGCAAAACTGATGGAACTGCAGGAGATATAAACAAATCCAGAATCACAGGCAGAGATTTCAATAATTGATAAAGTGAGTAGAGAGAAAAATTTTAAGGATATAGACTTGAACAACACTTTCAACCACCTTGACCTAATTGACATTTATAGTACACACCACCCCTACACAGCAGAATACACATTTCTTAAAAATGTGTGTGAAGTATATGATTATCTAATCACTATGCTGTACACCTGAAACTAATACAAGATAATAGTGAATGTAAAATAGATAAATAAATAACTTAAAAGAAAAGATGTGCATGAAACGTTTGCCAAGATAGACCATATTCTGGGCCACCAAGTAAATCTCAATAAATTGGAAAACATTCTGTGAGTTGGGGCTATGACAACCATAGCCCTCATCTCCTTCAAAGCTGTGAGGCTTCGGAGAATGGTAGTGGCGGGCAGGGCCTTCTGTGATGACCAGAGTTCTCAGTCCTGTCCACTCAGGGATGCCCTTGGCTGAAATCATCTCCCTGCAAGTCACTTGCATCAGGAGCAGCGCCCTGCTCACTCCCAGAGCCAGGAAACTGTGCCACTCTCACCTGCTTCTTGGTGTCCACCTCCAGAATGTCCATCAGGTTGATCATGATGTTTTTGTGCGTCTTCTTGTACTTCCCAACCCGGAGCGAGACGGTGAGCCAGCCGGGGCGCCCTGTGCACATGAAGGTCTTGCTGCCTTGCTCCTTCCATTCTCGTACCTGCGACCACGGGACAGAGGCTCAGCTACCCCACCTGGATCCCCAGGGCAGCTCAAGCCCTGCTTTCAGGAGAGGGAGCTGGGAAGGGTACCTTCACTTGTCAGCAAACATATACTGAGCTATTGCCTTCTTCCAGGCACTGGAAGGCCCACTGGCCTTACCCTCTGGAATCTCCCTGGCTAGTGAGGCTGAGAGAAAAGCTGGGGTGTGGCCACCCCACAAAGCAGAATAGAGAAGGAGCTAAAATACAGAATCAAAGTGCTTTGAGAACATTTACTCTAATTGGGAAGGTCAGGGAAGGTTCTGTAATGATAATAGTAGCAACCATACAAATGATAACCGTTTATTAGGTGCTTGCATTGTGCTGGGCACTGTCCCATTTAATTTCCAAAACAACCCCAGGAGGTTGAGATGATTTCCTTTTGAGGCAGATGAGAAAACTTGAGGCAGAATAACTTGCCTAAGGTCATACAGCCAATGAAGGACAGAGCCCAGATTCACGACCAGGACTATCAGACTTCTGAAAGGACAGATGGGCTTGTATTAACAGTCAAGAGAGTAACAGCTAATATGTACAGAGGCATGTCATGTGCCAAGCCCTGTTCTAAGCATTTGCAATGTGTTAACTCATGTATCACTTGCAGGGACGAGAAGGGGTAGGGAAGGACCACCAAGCCAATGGAAGTAAGAGCTTTTGCGAAACCTCTATAGTAAGTGACCAGAGCACAAAACACAGAGAACAAATGGTCCAGAAGATGACAAGCCATCAAGAACATGGGAGGAGGTGTTCCCTTCCCGCTGAGATGGACAAGGGCATCTTGCTTTGGACCAGGCGATACTGCTTCTCCCCCTGCCCCAGGAGGTGTGCCCATGACTGAGGTCTGATGAGTCCATCCTCTTGGCCGTAGTGCCTGGCTCATGAATGGGGCCTCCCATCCAAGTCAAGCCAATGAGACTGGTCCAGGAGAGGCACTCTTGCTGTACTGGGGCTGCTAAGCCGGCTGGATGTAAGCCAGCTGAGCTGGAGGCTCCACAGGGAGACCGCCTCCCTGCGAATGAGGTCAACCCAGAGAGAGGCAGAGCCAAGGGACAGCAGACGGATGGAAAGGTGGAGGTGGGGGATCCTAGGTCCAGCTGTGTCCGAGCCAGTTTTACTCCCAGACTTTTCAGGCCCAGGGTCAATAAAGTCCCTTTTTCGCTCAACAGTCTAAGTTGAATTTCTATCACTTGCAACCAAGAGTCCGGGAAGAGGATGCATTGAAGCTGATTGAGCGCACAGCTCAACATGGATAAGAACTTTCCTGTGATCAGAGGCCAGGGTGCCATAGGAAGTAGAGGTGTCTGAGCAGGGAGGAGTCATTTAGGAAGGGGTCCTGTGAATAGCAGTGAAGGCCTGGAGGGCAGGATTCCACGATCAACTAGGCCTTGTCCCTGCCCAACTTCGCAGTCCCAGGACATAATACAAGCTCAGCGGTGTGGGGAATGGATTGGGGATGCTGCACTGAAGCTGGAGGATAGGCCACAAGACATGAAGTGAATGTGGCAGCCATAAAGCCTGAAACACTGGTTGGATTGGAGCCAACCAAGATTTTGGGCAGGCGGCAATGCTGTGGAGAGTGGCCCTCGTGACTGTGTACAGGCCAAAAGCGGGGGTGGGGTGCGCAGGACAGGGACAACTAATCTGGTAGCTATTACAACATGCCAGGTGTGAGGCAACGGAACCAGACCTACAGGACGGAATGGAATGGAATGGGAAAGAAAAAAATGTAGAGTTCAGCCTCCGAAATCAGCTGACCTACAGCTGGAACCTCAATTTTTCCCATCTGTAGAGCAGGTATAAGACCTAACAGGCAGGGTTGCTCTGAGGATTAGAATAATAAACATCGGTGGCACTGTGTGTGGCCCATGGCGGGTCCAGGGTGGGGGCCAGGGCAGTTGAGCCCATTGTCCTCCTGTCCACAGTGAACATTTTGGTTTAGTTTAAATAAACAAGAGCTCAGTGGGCTGTCCTGGGCCAGGTCCCATGGGCCAGAGATGAGTTGGATAACAGTCCCTGCCCTCCAGGAGCACATGCTCTGATGGGGGAGACAAACAGGTAAATGGAGAATCTGATTGCATGGAAAGAGCGATGAAACAAGGTGCAGATGTGGAGGGAGGGTAGGCAGGGCTCTGGAGCCATGGCTGTGACCAGCAAAACCCAGGGCAGCCCAAGTAAAGTACTTGCAGACCCTGCATTCTCCCACCCGTCCACGGTTTCTTCTCTCTCGTGAGAATGAATGCGCCCAGCATCCATCTTCACAGTCTTGCTTGCAGCACCCAGCACGGTGCACAAAGAATATGGAGGCTGCACCACCTGTGGTGAGAGGGGTAGCAGGAAACAGAAGCCCTTTGCAACCTGACTCTAGTAAGAGAGGAACATAAGGAGGGGCAGAAGGCGCCAAGAACCTGCTCAGGCCTGATGCCCATGTCAGCCCTGGACACAAGAAGGAGTCTCGGCTCTGAGCAGCAGCAGGGCAAGGCTCTGTGGGTGCTGACACACAGGAGGATGTACAGAGATACTGGGAGGTGGATGACTGTCCTGTCTGGGAGTGAACACCTGGCCCAGAGATTGTCACTTCGGTCTTTTATCCTAAGCGTGTCAAAAGCTCCTTGCTGCTACAGAGTAAACTCTATAAACTCCCGGCCCCTCCATACCCTCGCTCCAAACTGACTTTCCAACCTTATCCCCAAATCAGCCTTCCACTCACACCTAACCCTCCACCCGTTACACTTCTCCCCAATCATTTCCCCTACTTCCCAGTCTTTTGCCAGCTCCACCTCCCGGAAGCCCTCCCTCCTCTGAGATCGCTCGGGGCCTGGTGATAGCTACTCGTTCACTGCCCACCAACCCCCTACCTTATGATTGTTTATGTTTCTCCTGGTATCCACACGTACTCTGCACATAGTGGGAACTCCATAAGCATCGGACAATTTTTTGATCTCTCCAAACCTTTGCTTACCCCACTCCCTCACAGGGCAGCCCCCACCATCACATTTCTGAGTTCAGATCCCCCTCGAACGTCACCTACTGCGTGCAGTCTGGGCTCCCCCAGCACCGCACAACACTCCGCGCCTCGCGCCCCGCTGTGCACGCTGACTATCCAATCCCATGGGCCCGGGGCTCCGATGACCGCCCGGGAAAGCTCACCTGCTTCTGGATGTCCCGCACGCGCTGCCCATGTAGGCGCGGCGCGCTGCTGAGCTTGAACACCACCCAGGCGCGCACGTAGTAGTAGATGTCGAAGATGAGCGAGAGTGGCAGCAGGAAGAGACACACGAACACCCACCGCTGGTGAATGAGCACGAACTCCAGCCCCTTCACGCGGATCCAGAGCAGGAAGAGTAGCGCGCACACCGCCAAAGACACAGCGGGCTCCATGGTGGGGCCGGCGGCGCGCCGCGCGGAGGAGGGGGTGCCGGCTAGCGTCGCCTGTCACCGCCACTCGTTCAGCGCCCGCCTGCGCCCGCCTGCGCCCGCCGGCTCCAGTTGCCGGCTACTAGGGAGCCGGGGGTCGCCTCGCTGCCTCGCGATTGGTTCGGGTTGCAAAGGTTCGGTGGGCCGAGACCCGGGTGGCGACCAATGGCGAGCCGCGCGGGAGATCGGACCAGGAACCTGCTGCTTTTATTGGCTGCGGGAGTCGGCCTGCTCCACCCTCCCCTCCTCGCTGACGCGCCGGGAGGGGTTGCCCGGTGACCCACACACTGGCGGGGTCGGCCGCGCTGGGCCGCGCGGGGTCTCCAGGGGCGCGGGCGGGGGCGACTAGGGCTTCCCGCCCTGGGGACGACCGGTGCCGCTCCTTAGCTTAGGGGCTCAACTGCTTACTCCTCTCACGTCCATAGGTGGCGCCTTCGCGAGAGGCGGGTGAGGCGGTCGTGAGTCAGGTTATCCCCCGAGGGGTGGGGTGTGGGGTTGGGGGCGACCCTAGGGGCGCCTCACGGCCCCGGATTAATCCCCCTGCAGTTTGGGGATTCCGGGCCAGACTAGCAACCTTCCCCCTTTCCAACTCTGCTGAGGGGGTTGGGGAGAACTGGAAAGGAAAGAATGATGGAGGGAACTCTAGCTGCTATAAACCCTCTAGCGCCCACTCTGTGCCAGGCTGTGTTGCAGGCCCTGCGGTAGGGTGGTGAGCAAAGCGGATGGCTCTGCCCTCATGGAGCAGCCAACCCAGAGGAGTGGTGATTGTTACCGGCAAAAGCCTAAATCCGGTGTCATTTGCATTTCATCCCTTCTGAAATTGTAGGAAGTGTCGGAGATTTTTTATTTTAGAAGCTAAACATAGCTTACCAGGCCTGTCAACTGGCATTGTGCACCTGTCCGCTTTCCTCTTTCATCTTTGCCCTCATGTGCACTCTTAGGGGGCTCCCTGGTCCCCACTCTCCCTGGTTTCAGTGGCTTTGCTCAAACTGGCACCTCCGGAGTGCCCTTTCCCGTCCCCTTTACATTCTTGAAGCCAGCTCAAGGCCACCCCTAAAGTCACATTTTTGTCACTCCCTTTCCCTTTCAGGTGCTGATAAATAGTGCATCTATGTTATGCATGATTCTTTCACATTATTTTATAATTGTTTCTTTATGTGTTTCTCACCCTCAAAAACTGAGCTTTCTTTCCGGTTTCTAGCATAATGGTTGGTGCACAGTAGACACTCCGGTGTTTGTTTACCAATCAATGAATGAAGAACATAGGTAGAGACTCAAATGTTCAGTAATGATCAAAGTCCAAATACTAAGAGGCTGTTTGCATTGGGCTTGGCATGTGGTTAGTTCAAATCATGATGTGCATTTATTATTATTATTATTGATTTGAGAGAGAAACATTAAGCTATTGTTACACTTATGTATGCATTCACTGGTTGATTCTTGTATGTGCCTGACGAGAATCAAACCCACAACCTTGGTATATGGGGACAACACTAATCGAATGAGCTACCTGGCCAGGACCAAATTGTGATGTATTTTGAGTGTGAAACACAGTGGATTGCAAAGACTTTAGTACAAAAAAGAGAATACAAAATATCTCATTAATATTTTTTATATGGTTGCATATCGAAATAACATTTTGATACACTGGGCTAAATAAAAATAGTATTAAAATTGATTTCACTTGCTTTATTTTTTAATGTGGCTACTAAAAAATTAAAAATTACAGATTTGTCTTGCATTATATCTTTAGCAGCTCTGATCGAGAGGGTGTAATTGGAGAATAAAGACCTGAGGCACTGTGGAAAATGCCTTTCTCCTGGTTCTGTCTGAATTCAAATTTTGGAACTGTTAGAGAAGGCATTGCTTTGAAGGCTCAACCCTTCTAAGCACTGTTGGGAGATGAGGTAACCTGGAAATTAAAGATCAACCTAAAAATTAACACTGGACCAAAGTGTTTAGTACCTTGTAGGAGAAACAACAGAAATCACCGGTAATCAGAATAGTTTTATACTTGGAAAAAGGGAGAGGAAGCCCCAGGAAATATGCAAGACTGATCTTTAGGGGACAGCTCTCTAATGAGGAAAGGAATAAAAAAGTGCTCAGCTCAATTGTTTACACAGCAGGCCTGCTCTCATTCTCTCTTCCGCTCTACTCCCCTGTGTGCCCCCGATTATTCTCCCTACCAAACTCCAGCTGTTGGGGTTGCTATTATCTAGGCAAGGAAAACAGTTACCATGAGTAAATGGGTAAATTAATTCATTTTATTTTTAAATTAACATATAGTAAAGGTGTTTATCTTTGCATATAGTGTATGAATATTAGCACACATAAGGGTTCTTGTAACCACCAATACAATGAGGATAAAGAATAGTTCCATCTCCCCAAAAACTACCTTCTGAACCCCTCGAAGTCGCACCCACTCCCCTCCACTAACCCCTGGCAACAACTGCTCTGCTCTTAGTACTCCAGGCTTGTCTTTTCCAGAAGGTCATATGAACAGAATCACGCAGCGTATAACCTTAGCCCCATTAATTGCTTTTAAAAATATGTTTTTATTGTGGTAAAATACACCTAACATAACAATGATCATCTTAACTATTTTTAAGTGTACAATTTCAGTGGTATTCAGTACACTCATATTATTGTGCAGCCATCACCACCATCCATTCCCATAACTCTTCTTGTAAACCGAAACTCTATACTCATGAAACAGTAACTCCACGTTCTCCCCTCCCCCAGCGCCTGGCAACTACTCTTCTACTTTGAGTCTCTGATTTTGACTACTCTAAAGACCTCATAAAAGTGGAATCACACAGTATTTGGCTTTTTGCGACTGTCTTATTCACTTACCATAATGTCCTCTAGGTTTATCCTTGTTATAGCATATTGGGGAACTTCCTTCTTTTTTAAGGCTGAATGCTATCCCATTGTATGTACTATGTTTTGCTTTCCCGGTCATCTGTTAATGGACATTTGGGTTGTTTCTATTTTTTAGCTACTGTGAATAATGCTGCTATGAGCATGAAAGTTCAAGTGTCTTTCCAAGACCCCGCTTTCAATTCTTTTGGATATATACCCAAAAGTGGGATAGCTGGATCATACGGTAACTCTATGTTTAATTTTTGAGGAACCACCACACTGGTTTTCCACAGTGACTATTGTTTTATATTCCCATCAGCAGCGCACAAGGGCTCACATTTCTCCATCTTTGTCAACACTTGTTGTTTTCTGCATTTTTTAATAGTAGCCATCCTAATGGGTGTGAGGTGGTATCTCATTATCATTTTTTAAAAAGTTAATCTTTATTATATTTTTCCATTACCATTTAGTCCCCTTGTAGTCCCCTCCCCCAGCAATCACCACGCTGCTGTCCACGTCCTTGAGTCCTTTTCCACTGTAGTTTTGATTTGCATTTTTCCAATGGCTAGTAGTGTGGAACATCTTTTCATGTGCTTTTTGGCCAATCATATTTCTTCTTTGGAGAACTGTCAGTTGAGATCCTTTGCCCATTTTTGAACCAGGTGGGTTCTGCTGTTGTTTGTTGAGTTTTAGAAGTTCTCTATATATTCTGGATGTTAATCCTATATCAGATATCTGACTTGCAAATATTGCCTTTTATTCTGTGGGTTGTCGGGCCCATTAGTTTTTGCCCAAGTCAAGGAAGCTTCCTTTGACAGGGAGTCTACTCACAAATGCACCTATTGATAATAAATGTACATAGTTTACATGAAAACTCTGTTAGAATGCTCAGAAATAGGATGTTCTGGTTAACAAGTTCTCAGGTTAACTGGAAATTAAGCAAAACCCCCTTTACAGTTTGACAATGTAGCAATTTTTCAAAAATGTGAGTCCCCATTTTTTTTCTTAAGGAATAGAGTTTAATGAATACAAGTAATTTTTTTTATTATGGATTTCAATAAACACCAGAGTTCTAACAGAGAACATTTTCTCATATTCTTACAGTACATCTACTGAAATTATTTGGTCTTTACAATCAGTCTGAGGGGTGACAATGCAGGGAACTATTAATCTGTGTTGTTTTTAATAAGTAGGGACATTCAGATGTAGAGAGTTTAAGTGACATGCCCTATTATTGTCTTAATTCTGGCGAACAGAGAAGCCAAGATAGGGCTCCCATCTTTTGGATCTTTCCATCAGTTCAGCCTGCTCCCTCGATTATTCTGTGAAATACCATTTCTCATGGTTCAGTTCCACAGATTTAAAGTGAAAGCTTTAGAACTGGGTTTCTTGAAGTGTGGTCTGCAGACCAGCCACATCAGAATGCTGGCTGAAGTACAGGCTCCTGGACTCCCCCACATCTCACTGAATCTAAATCTCCAGAGGTGAACCCAGGAATTGGCCGTTTAAAAAAAGTCTGCAAGTTATGCTCATACATTCTAACATTTAGGAGATTGGACTGAATGTGTATTGACTCTGAAACTTCTCTAAAATATTATCTTTGGTTGTTTTTTTTTAAAAAATAAAGCCCTAATAAGAGATTCTTTCCCCTTGCAAAGTACAGCTTTCACCTAAAAGCCAAATTTATCCAGAAAACTATAATGTGCTAAACTTCCTGATAATCAAGATTTTATTTGCCTTTCCCTGGCCAGATAGTTCAGTTGGTTGGAGTGTCCTCCCAATAAGCCAAGGTTGCCAGTTCAGTACCCCGTCAGGGCACATACAAAAATCAGCCAATGAATGAATAAATAAGCAGAACAACAAATCAATCTCTCTCTCTCTCTCTCTCTCAAAACATCAACAAATAAAATATTTTTAAAAAAGAATTTTATTGTTTTACTACCTTGAGTTTTTTAAGAACAGTAAGCAGTTTTTGAAGCCTCTAAAACAATATTTTAGGGGAGTTGACTTTATTATGCTAGTGGATGGAGTCATTGATTCATTCATTCATTCACTCAGTCTCTCACTTGTGATGATTTGGCTGCATGTAACTAAAGAGCTACAATAAGGGTGATTATTTTTTTCATGTAACAAGAAGTCTGAATGTAGGTTGACCCAGAGCTGGTAATTCTTTAGCTGAATGACATCTTGATAGATCCTTCTTCTGCCTACTCTGTGTTTCCTAGATTAGCTTCCCTGATGGTGGCCAGAGTGGCCACCGTCACGGTGTTCCATCAGATATAGCAACACTCAGCAGAAGAAGGAGAATCCATTTCAGATGGAAATTAACTGTATCTGCAGCCTACCCATTCAGTGATTATTGACGTGCAAGAATTGTGCAAAGTAATGGGGATACAGCAGTGAACTAGATACGGTCCTTGCCCTGACAGATCATTGTGGGAGATCTAGACAAATCAATAGGTAATGATAGATCAGTTTGTTAAGTGCTCTGACAAGGAAGTGTCGGGTACTATGAAGGCACATGAAGACACACACACAACACACACAGAAGGTCCAGGAAGACTTCTGAGAGGAATTAATAGCCAAGCAGAGACACCATAAGATGAACAGGAGTTAGCCAGGTGAAGTGTTTGGGTTTAAAGGAATAAGAACGTTCCAGGAGAGGAATACCATATGCGAAAGCCCAGAGAGGGTGAGGGGATGAGGTATTTGGACAACTGAAAGGAATTTACACCGTACAGTATAGGCAATGGGGGACCACTAGCAAGTTTTAGAAGAGGGAGTGCCTAATTTACCCCTACATTTGAAAAGACTGTTCTGGTCACAGAAAGGAAAATGAATCTGAGCCAAACTGAGGCCACTGATCAGAGGATATGACAAAAAACCAGGTGAGATGTGATAGAATTACAAAACTAAGGTAGTACCAGTAGAACTGGAAAGGAGATGAAAGGTTTGAGAGACACTGGAAGAGGAGTCCAGGATGATTTCTGGGTATTTTGCTTGGATGACAAGGCAGATGGGGTTGTTTACCAGCAAGGTAGAGGACATAGATTGGGACAGAGTAGGAGAAAAAGTAAGTGCAATGAACTGGACGTTTGTATCCCCCCCAAATTCATATGTTGGAACCCACATTAGCTTAAAGATCAAAAGGCTTTCCAAAGTGAGAGGCAACAGGTGTTTATCTGAGATCAATAAGAAGAGCTATTTGGGATGTGCTGAGTTAGGCAGAAGCCCAAATAGTGTTCTGATTAGTAGACCATGGGGATTTATGAGCAGGAGAAGATGAACACCCGTTGGAGGAAGGCACTTCCACTATGCAGCTGATATAACATAGTGATGTTAATTCTAAACAACATTTTAAATTTTCAATCCAGTAGTTACAGTAACTGCTTGCTCATTATCTTTGCAAACAGTCCTTTTTCAAGGCACAAGTTTGCTTGGATCCAGTCCAAAGGTTATTTTGCCCTGTTTTAACATTCCAAAGCCTTGAGGTATAAGATGTGCAAGGCAGCTCCTCTGGAATGGCAGCTCCAGCTCCATTTATATTATTTTATATTGTTTATATATATATTGTTTATATTATTTTTTGACATTCTAATCCCCAATGTGATGGTATTAGGAGATGGGGCCTGTGGGAGGTAATTGGGGTTAGAGGCAGTCATGAGGGTAGAGCCCCTATGGTGAGATGATAAGGAGTTAAAGGAACCAGAATTCTTTCTCTCCA
Source organism: Mormoops blainvillei (assembly GCA_004026545.1). Taxonomy (NCBI): domain Eukaryota; kingdom Metazoa; phylum Chordata; class Mammalia; order Chiroptera; family Mormoopidae; genus Mormoops; species Mormoops blainvillei. The sequence goes on along the minus strand of PVJD01009165.1, from coordinate 3,063 downwards.
TCATGTGGGGGTACTGGTTGAAGGCAGCCATCTATGAACCAAGGGCCCTCACCAAGAAACAGGCCGTGTTGGCACCCTGATCTCGACTTGCAGCCTCCATAACTGTGAGAAATAAATGCCTCCTGTTTAAACCACTCAGTCTGTGGTTTTCTGTTACAGCACACTGAACTGACTGATGCAATGAGTCAGAGTTCACTGGGTCTGGTGCAAAGAAATAATAATGGGACATCATCAGGGGTGAGTAGTAGGTGAGCAATGAGAACCCATTTCCTGTATCCTTTCCCTCCGGGGGCTGTTGTCTTCTTTCTAAGATGTTAAGGAGTCAACCTGACAAATTAGCCCTTACTAAAGCATGGCTACCTTGGAAGGAACAATATTTTTAAAAAGTGACTAACAGCAGTGCTAAGTTATTCTGCTTTTATGTAAAAATAGTTTTGTTGCTTTTGCCAACAAACGATTCAAACTATACAGGAAAACACAGAGAAGAAAGTAAAAAAATCACCTCTAATTTCATCATCCAGAGACAACTGAAGTTCACATACTGATGACCACCTTGCAGACCTACCTACAGGTCTGCACACACATACATACGTAATTTTACAAAGCAAGGTCATCTCGACAATAGCTTTATAATTCACTTTTTAAAAAGTTACCCACATGCTGTCGACACTTTCAATGAGTTCCTTTTGTTGTTGCTTCCTTATCTGCCAGCATGTGTGTTCGTGTGTATGTATGCAGGCATTTGTGTATGTGCGTGTGTGCATGCATACATGTAGCTTAATGTGTTCAATCAGCCCTCTATTGCAGGATGTTTAAGTTGTTTCCAAAGTTTTATTACAATGAGCAGAGTTCCAACAAATTTTCATTATTGTGCATGTTTTTGAACTTATGAAATTTTCTTAAATTTATTTTTATGTTGTAAAACCCATTGCCAAACTGCTCTCCAATAGCATTGCTCACAGGATATGAGAATAGCCACTTACCTGGGGTCTCATGAACAATACGGTATCTCACGGTTTTTCCACGGGCGGAATTTCAGACGCTGTGGCCGGCTGTGCCATGTGGCCTGTCAGCATCTCTCAGAGCGCACATGTAAGTAGTTCGCTGAAGATCAGCCCACCACAAAGGAAATCCAGACACCACTCTCTTTTCTAGTCTGACATGATGTCCAGTTCTCAGTGCTTTCTAGACAGGAAAGACGGAAGTACATTTTTCAGACTGACCGGTCCTGGATCAAGTGATAGAGAGGCAGCCAATAGGAATCAGAGGGACTGTCATTTCTGTTTTTGGCCCCATGGCAGCCCAGGGCCTTTTCACACTTTACCTTCATTTCCAAGGGCAGTTCTTGCAGTTCCTTTGTAACTACAGCCTTCTCTGGGCTCCAGTGAGCCACCGACTTTCTGGCTGATGTTCTTGATTGCAACACTCATTCATTTAAAATTCAATTAATAAACCATTGAATATCTATTGAACAGAGTGATCATAAAGCCCCCATGCATTAGCTTGTAACCCCTGTATTTATTCATTTTAATATTTTAAATCTGTGTGCCCAGTGCCCAGCACCCAGCACAGGGCTAGTGTCCCAAAATCAATCGGTTCCCAGCTTGATTCTTGAATCAGAATAGTTTCAGTTGCTTCTAATAAAGTCAGAACATCCCTTAAAAAACTATTGGCAAATAGGTATCCCATAGAAACAAAAACATCTCTATACCTTCATTGGTTAAGTGATCAGACTTCCAGCCGCTCACTGTTAGAAACACCAGTGAAATCAAGTAGAGTAAGCCTACCAATTTTATTCAGAGAGTTCTGGTTTGAAATCTGACTCTTTCATATTATTAATGTTGGGCAAGTTACTTAACTGCCCTAGATAAGTTCTGGCTTGTGGTAACTTTCCAGTGAAGATTATCTATCATTACCATTTCTCAACAGAATGGTGTAAAATGCCTTTGATCATATTCTTAGTCAGAGATAAAGGGTTTCAAAGTCAGAAACTATTGACTTAAATTGATGTGTAAAATCAAACCACTGATTTGATAAGCTTGGTGGCCTGACTTTCCGGGGTGGTGGGCAGAGGAACAAGTGGACGCACGGAGAAGGGACGGCTGATGGGGTGAGAGGGAGCTGCAGAGGAAGCAGGGTGGCCACGCACCAACAGAAAAGCAGCCTTGATCCTTTATTGAGGGACAAAGAGTCCTTTCTCCCAGAGGGCATGGCTGTGGGTTTGACAGCTCTTTATAGTAACAGATGTGCCTAACGATCACTTGAAGCATCAATAAAAGGCCAGATATGTTCCAAGCAAGCCGTCCAGCCACGCAAAGAGGTGTGTAATACCTTTTTAAAAGACACCTGAGCTGAACTTTGGAAGAGAAACCACATAGTCTAAACTCTTACACGTCTGGGTGCAACGTGTTTTCAATTTAAGAAGTACATGGACCAAAAAGGTTTTTTAAAATTGAGGACTGTTCCAGGGTTACCAACTTGTTATCTTGTCATGGAAAGAAACCAAGGAACAAACTAACGAAAGAACCACCATCTATTATCACTATCTTTTCTCGAAAGAAAGGGAATTAAAAACCTTTTTCTTATTTTATTTTTTAAAATATATTTTAGTGATTATGCTATTATAGCTGTCCCATTTTTTCTCCCCTTTATTCCCCTCTGCCCTGCACTGCCCCCCTCTCCAGCGTTCCCCCACTTAGTTCACGTCCATGGGTCATGCATATAAGTTCTTTGGTTTCTCCCTTTCCTATACTATTCTTAACCTCCCCCTGTCTAGTTTGTACCTACCATTTATGCTTCTTATTCTCTGTACCTTTTCCCCCATTCTCCCCCTCCCCACTGATAACCCTCCATGTGATCTCCACTTCTGTGATTCTGTTCCTGTTCTAGCAGTTTGCTGAGTTTGTTTTTGTTTTGTTTTCTGTAGGTTCAGTTGTTGACAGTTGTGAGTTTGTTGTCATCTTACTGTTCATAGTTTTGATCTTCTTTTTTTCTTAGATTAGTCCCTTTAATATTTCATTTAATAAGGGCTTGGTGAGGATGAACTCCTTTAACTTTACTTTA